>WOXC01001581.1:0-287504 GCA_011680675.1 Gymnobelideus leadbeateri
TTTCTTTTTTTTTTTTTTTTTTTTTTTTGCTTTTTGGAGGGCAATTGGGGTTAAGTAACTTGTCCAAGGTCACACGGCTAGGTTTTTGTTTGTGTGTATTAAGTGTCTGAGGCCGGATCTGAACTCGGGTCCTTCTGACTCCAGGGCTGATGCTCTACTCACTGCGCCACCTAGCGGCCCCTCTTACATTTACTTTCACTGTCTTCACTTAAAAACACATACTTTGCTCTCTAGCCATGGCAGTCTTTGAGCAGGGATGTAGAAATCAAAGATAGTTGCAAAATTGGCATCCACTCTCTAAGACCCAACCTTCAAGGGCATGGGGACAAATAGGAGACCCTCAGAGTCTCAAGGGTTTTTAATATGAGGAGGAGGATTGAGCCTAGAGTACTTCCAGCATCTCTTCTACACCTAGGGGCAACATGATATAAAATAAAGAATGCCTCCCTGAGTCTGAGCTCTTTCCTTGGCTCTACCTCTAATTCAGTGAATAAAAGTCTTTGTTTCCCTGTGGACCTCAGTGTCCTCCCCTGTAAAATGAGCCAGTTGAACCAAATGGGCTTTAAACATCCTCCTAACTCTTTACTTTGCATTCTGTCCTTCCGATGTAGTGGGGCCTGGCCTAGTCTGAGGCACAGCTAGGATGGGCTGATGTTGGCCAATGTAGGCCACAATCCTGCCACCCACATAACTTGGTCTCTACTTCTCTGGAAACACTGAACACTGAATGTCAGAGCTCAAAAGGACTTTAGAACATTGAATAATAGAACTGGGGCAGGGGAAGAGCAGTACTTAGAGTCCATCTGGTCCAGAACCTTAAGTTTATAAATGAGAAAATTGAAAACTAGAGAGGAGAAGAGACTTGATCAAAGTCATTCAGTGATTTGGTGTTAGAGCTGGACCTTGAATTTGGGCCTGCTGATTCCTAATACAGGGTTCTTCCCATGACTCAAATCTGTCCAGTAGTTCCTGGTTGATCCACCCTTTTTTGTCAATGTGAGAGAACATGGGCATAGCCCAGAGGGGAACTCTTTCCTTTGCATTCTGCTTGGGAGCCCTGAGATCATCCCGGTGGGTATGGTTGCAGAGACCCTGCTGCCAGGGTCCAAGAGGGAATCCACAAACTCCCGGGAACTACTGAGTTAGAAAGGGACCCAGGACATTCAGAGACCTGTAATGCCTGAAGACATAGGCTTGGACATGTGTCTTAAACCTTAGGTGGAAGAGAGGATCTTAAGGGGGAAAAATCAAGAAAATAACTCCAAAGTTTAACTTAATGAAGGCAGCGTGATTTATTCAGTGGAAAGAGAATTGGATTTGGAGTCAGAGGAATTATACCTTTGCCACTTCCTCTTGGGGGAATCCTGGGCAAGTCCCTTAATCTCCCCAGGCATCATTTTCTTCATTTACAAAATGATGGCATTGAACTAGGTAGCCTTTAAAGTCCCTTCCCTCTCTGAGTCTGTGATGCCCAATTGAAGGGACTAAAAGGATGAAGAAATGTCATGGATGTGAAGGATCATAAGGCAGGAGATCTAGGTTTAAATTCCTGCTCTGCTTCTTGTGCTACCTCTGTGATCTTGGACAAATTATACCACCTCCATGGGCTTTAGTGTTGTCATCTGTGAAACGGGATTAAGTGAATGAATGAATAAATGAGTTAAAAAGGATCTATTAAATGTCTATTGTGTTAAGTATTTTACTGGTACCAAATGAGGAACTGAAGGGCTGACTAGATGATCTGTAAGACCCCTTTCAGCTTTGAGTCCTATGACTCTATCATCAACAACTTCTTCATGGCCATGAACAGAAATCTCTAAAGCCTAACCCCTCCCCACTAGGCCAGAGGCTTGCTGATATAAGCGTTGGTCTTTTCCACAATCCAAAAGAGAAACCACATCAAGGACCTCCTGTGCAGGGCTGGCTCTCAGAGGTGGAGGGAAGCCTTCATCCTGGCCCCCCAGATTCAAGACGGAGGACACTGATTTAGACAACTGGATAAGTGCCATGCTGCCATTTTTTCCTGCTGGTATGTTGTTTATCTTCTCTGACATCAGTGCATGAAGTATCTGGTTTCCCTTGATTGTGCCTTCGTGCTCTACCTGAATGGGAGAAATCAAGATTGGGAGAGGCTGAGAAAGGTGGCCTGGCCTCCAGGACTACATGGATAGATAGATGCTAGAGCCATAAGTTGTGAGTTCTCTTCTAGAAAATAATGGCAGGCCATAGCAAGTTTAACATGGGTCAAGTGAAAAACAAAGATGTGAAAAGCAGCAAAGAATGCAAGGGCCAAAGAAATTTCATGCTGAGAAATATTGGCATTGGAAAGAATATTTGCAGCAAATATGCAGTAAATATAGCCTAAATAAAGAGATGACATTTCAGAACCTATGAGAAACTGATACATATCTATAAGGATTATACATACATCCCATTGGAGAAATGGTCGTATAACAGATACTTAAGGAAGATAGGAATACAAATGGTTTATAACCACATTAAAATGAACCTTTCTGGGGTTAATTTTTCTTATCATATATCATCTTGGGGTTTTGTTTTTCTCATCTGTAAAATGAGGCTAGTGGACTCAGTAGCTCCTTAGGTCCCTTCCAATTCTGAATCTATTATCCTATGTTCCAATTCTCTAATAATCAGGCATACACATACAAATGAAAATAATAACTCATATTTATCTATTTCCTTAAGGTTTGCAAAAGCATTTTACATATATATATATTATCTCAACTTATCCATGCAACAGCCCTCTGAAGAAGGTATAATTATTAACCTCATTTAAAGATAAGGAAACCAGGGGCAGCTAGGTGATGCAGTGAGTAGAGTGCTGGCCCTGGAGTCAGAAGGACCTGAGTTCGGATCCGGCCTCAGACACTTAATGCACACACAAATAAAAACCTAGCCGTGTGACCTTGGGCAAGTTACTTAATCCCAATTGCCCTCCAAAAAGCAACAAATAAATAAATAAAAATGAAGATAAGGAAACCAAGAATGAGAGGTCATATGATGCTCCACTTTCAAAGCCCTATGCACACTGCCTCTTAGTGTTCTGGTTCTGTTATTTACTAGCAATGTAACTTTGGGCAAGTTACTTGATCTCTCTGGACCTTAGTTTCCTCATAAGTAAAATGATGAGATTGGAGGTCCCTTTCAGCTTTGGTAGGAAGGGAAGGAGTGAGAAAGGATATTACCTACCTTGACTGCTACATGGGTATGGACTGTGTCTCCAGCCTTATTAGCAACAGAAATGAGAATCTTCAGAACAAAGTTATTTTCTTCCTCTCCAAGTGGCAGATAAACTGATGGGAGTTCTGGCTCGTGACCACAATAGAGGCATGAATCTAAAAATAGGAAGATGAAGAGTCAAGAGAAAGAACTTTCTCGGAGATCTGAAAAGATAATAAGCCCTACAAAAGAAACATTATTGATCATAGAAGCATAAACACCCATAACAAAGACCTTACAAACACTAAATTCAATAATAATGCAAGAAACTAAACTAAATTTAAGTACTAGTGGTTTTGTAATTTTTCCTGAATGTAGTCATAATTCTCAGGATCTTCCATCACAGAGCAAATTTTACCAAAATCTATTAAAACTAAGTGGTTCCAAAATTACTAATGTAGAAATATTTTACATGATTGCTTACCATCGCAGAGAGAGGAGGATAGGAGGGATAAAGGGATAGAATTTGGAACTTAAAACTTAAAAAACCCAATAGATGTTAAAATTATTTGTACATGTAATTGGAGAACAAAATAAAATATTATAAAAAAAAATAAATGGTGTCCATTAGAAAATTTTCTCAGGATTCATTTTGTATAGATGTATAGCCATCATCTTGGGGCTAGACTGTCTGAACTTTAGAGATGTCATTATGGAAACCTGGAAAACCAGAAGTGTTTCTGTAGATATTACCCAGAGTTCCCCAAGTTTCTGTGGCTTTTGACCTTGAAGGATTTTTGCCAAGAGGCAGTGACCATGGGAGGAACTTTACAGATGGTCACCTCAACCATGACAGTGTGGAACAATGAAAAGAGTATCAGGTTTAGACTCTGACTACTCATTAGAACCACCATCTCTGTGTGACCATGGACAGATCATTTAAACTCTCTGGGCCTTGGTTCTTTTTTTTTTTTTTTTGGCTTTTTGGAGGGCAATTGGGGTTAAGTAACTTGCCCAAGGTCACATGGCTAGGTTTTTGTTTGTGTGTGCATTAAGTGTCTGAGGTCGGATCCGAACTCAGGTCCTTCTGACTCCAAGGCCGACACTCTACTCACTGCGCCACCTAGCCGCCCCCCCAGGCCTTGGTTCTTAATCTGTAAATTGAGCAGGTTGGATTCCATGGCCTCTTAGGCCCTCTAGCTTTAAAAGCATATTCCTTTGGACTAGATGGTTTTTAGAATCCCTTTCAGCTCTAAAGCTATGATCCAGTGACTTTAAAATTTCCTTTTCTCTAGTGCAAGCTATGGCAGGAACAGCTGATTCCATTGTCTCCACCACTCCCTCCCTCCCATCCAAACCCCTGGTGCAGATTTTTCCCCAGAAGAATCCTGGGTGGGGAGGAAGAAATCATTTGAATAACCCAGCCTAACTTCCCTTGGGGCAAAATGGGATCATGAGATCATAGAATTAGAATTTGGAGGGATGTTAAGTATTCTAATAGCCAAGAGGGTAAGATTCTTTCTCTTTTTTTAAGAGATAGTATGATAGAGTAGAAAGACCATTGGCTTTGAAGTCTGAAGACCCAGGTTCAAATTATGCCTTTCACTTGTTACCTGTATGACCTTGGACAAGTTACTTAACCTCTTTGGGCTTCAGTTTCTCCATATATAAAAATGAGGGGACTGGACTATAAATGTCCTTTCTCAGTCTAGATCATCCCTATGACATCAATAATGTCATTTTATAACAAGCCTTTATTTCACTGTAACCAAGGAATCAGGAAAGGCTTCTTGTGGATGCTTGTATTTGAGCTAAGATTCAAAGAGGGCCCAGAGTTGTAGGAGGTAGAGGTGAGAAGAGTTAATCTCATTGACATGGGTATTCCATCAGATCACAACCTATCCATATTTGCCCATCTTATACTATTGTCCTTTAAAAAAAAAATGCTATTTTAGTACTTGGACCTGTGGTTTCTTTGGTAGTGGGCACTCCTCCCAGTATAGCAATGCAAATCACTACTTGCTCAGATATTTATAGTCTGAGGATCATACAACCAAGATGTTTCTAAGGTAGAACTTGGAGCCAGGGTAGAACTTGGAGCCAGGTATTTCTGACTCCAAGGCCAGCTCTCTATGCCCTGTGCTATGCTTTTCTGTCCATTAACAAGCATTTTTTTTTTTAAAGCAATTGGGGTTAAGTAACTTGCTCAAGGTTACACGGCTAGTCATTTGATTTATGCGTGGGTGCTCATTTTCTGAGGCCGGATCTGATGTCGGGTCATCCAAACTCCGAGGCCGGTGCTCTTACTCACTGCGCCACCTAGCCGCCCCTTTAGGGCAATTGGGGTTAAGTAACTTGCCCAAGGTTACACGGCTAGGTTTTTGTTTGTGCGGATTAAGTGTCGGAGGCCGGCTCCGAACTCAGGTCCTTCTGATTCCAGGGCCGGCGCTCTATTCACTGCGCCACCTAGCCGCCCAACAAGCATTTATTAAATATCTACCATGTGCCAGGCACTATATTAGGCACTTAAGATACAAAGACCAAAACAAAACAGTCCTTGCCCTCAAAGAGCTTATATTCTATTGGGGAGGATGATATGTGCATATCTAATTATATGCAAAATAAATACAAGGATACAATATAAATCTAAGCAAATACAGAATAAATTAAATATAAATATGTGGTAGTTTAGAGAGGAATGACACTAGCAACAGGAGGGATAAGGAAAGGTTTCATGTAGAAGGTAGGGTTTGAGCTAAGTCTTGGAGAAAGTAATGGATTTCCTATAAGACAGAGGTGTGTGAAAAAGCCTGGAGACAAGGAGATGGAGTGCTGTATTTTAAGAAAGCTGGTTCTGCATCTGATAGTACAGTCTCTCTCAAAAGTCAGGGTTAGAAGTGGTGAGGGTTGAAACTAAGATGGTGGTTGTGTGAGTGGAGAGAAAATGACAGATGTCAGAGATGTTGTCATGGTAGAAATGGCAAGATCTGGCAACACTGGGGTGGGGGGAGGTGGAGAAGGATAGAGGGAAAATATGGGGAATAAGAGAAAGGAAAGGAGAAGAGTGAGACAGGAAGGAGTGAAAGACCTACGTTCAAATCCAACCTCAGATATTTACTAGCTCTATGACCCTAGATAAATCACTTAACTTCTGTCAACCTTAGTTTCCTGAACTGTAAAATCAGGATTACAATAGCACCTACTTCCCAAAGTTGTTGTGAGGATCAAGTGATGTGATATATTTATAAAGTGCTTACCACAGTGCCCAACACACTGTAGGTGCTTGATAAACACTTGTTTCTTTCCTTCCCCAAAATATAAGTAAGTCCTTCATATTAGGAGAGAGCCTCTGACACATGGATTAAATTGCATCAGACCATTAAAAGCATCAGACCAATAACTAGTGGTTACACTTTTACTTGTCCCAGATTTCATCAAAATCCATCAATCTCAGTCAAAGTTACCATGAAAGGAATAGTCAAGGCAAAACAGAAACCACCCTTTACCTAAGCCCTAATTTCATATTTGTTCCTCTTCATGCACAGTCCCATGGGTGGGCATCATATAGGTGAACAGATGTGGGCTTGGGAAGCTAATCCTTCCCTGTCTCTCTTTTGCCCCTCCATTTTCTTCATGCTAGTGGTGGTGAGGGAGCCTGTCTTCTGGGAAGAAAAAGTTCAGTAGAAAAAGGAGACAAGAAAGAGACCTTCTAATGTTATACTATTTCATCTGTTGTTGTTGTTCAGCTATGTCCAACTTTTTGTGACCCCATTTAGGGGTTTCCTTGGTAAGGTTACTGGAATGGTTTGCCATTTACTTCTCCAGCTCATTTTACAGATGAGGAAACTAAGGTAAATAGGGTTAAGTGATTTTCCCAGGGTCACACAGCTAGTAAGTGTCTGAGGCCAGATTTGAAATTATGAAGATGGGTCTTCCTGATTCTAAGCCCAGTGCACTATCCACTGCACCACCTAGCTACTAATAAACTTCATCTAGTTCATCCCTTTCATTCCATATGAGCAAAGAATCCAAGCGGCATTGCCCAATATCACAAAAGTAGAAGAGAAGGTATAAAACTGAGATTTCAAGTCAGCTTTTCTGACTCTAAATCCCATGATCATTCTACTCAGCTACACTGCCTCTCACTGGTGGAAGGATACCCTACTAGTGTTCTTTGCAATGTGAACTGAAAGATGGGAGCCTAGACTACCGTGGTGGACTTTTGACACTGAAAACTTCATTGCCACACGGATAGTTCTACCTATTTCCAAATTGCACACTAGTCCCTGCAAAGACATAGGGAGTTCTGAACAGTTTCTGTGGGATAGCCAACAGAAAAGGGAGGTCCTTAGATCATACCTGGTTTCAGGCAGAAACAATAGATGAACAAGCCAGGCTCTGCAGATGTCTTACAGGAGATCCTAAAGCTTGACAGAATGGTCCCCTGCTCTGGAATGACAGAACAAACTGGAACTTCAGGAGGATAAAGGGTGCTGACAATGTAGGTCTGTTCTCCATAGGCCCACTTGGTCATTGCTGAAAAATCAAAGAGAGGAGACTGCTTTAAAACCATCTCCCTGGAAGCATAGAAAAAATTTCCTGTCAGATCTAGAGATAAGGAAAGAGTTTATGATCAAATAAGAGAGAGAGAAGATCACAGAAAGTAAAATGGATAATTTTGATTACATGAAATTAAAAAGGGTTTGCACAAATAAAACAATGCAGCCAAAATGAGAAAGCAGAAAGATGGGGAAAAATTTTTTTTATTTTCAGTTGCTCTGATAAAGGCCTCAATTCTCAAATATATAGGGAACTGAGCCAAATTTATAAAAAAGAAGAACCATTCCCCAATTGATGAATGGTCAAAAGATATGACGAGGCAGTTAAAAAAAAAAAGAAATCCAAGTTATCAATGGTCATGAAAAAATGCTCTAAATCACTAATAATTAGAGAAATACAAATTAAAACTCTGAGGTATCACCTTACATCCATCATATTGGCTAACATGGCAGAAAAGGTAAATGACAAATACTGAAGGGGATATGAAAAAGTAGGTACACTAATGCACTGTTGGGAGAACTGTGAACTGGTCCAACCTATTCTGGAGAGCAATTTGGAATTATACCCAAAGGGCTGTCAAACTGCATACCCTTTTGATAGAGCAATACCACTAGTAGGTCTGTATCTCAAAGAGATCAAAGAAAAAGGAAAAGGACTTATTTGTACAAAAATATTTATAGCAGCCCTCTTTATGGTGGCAAACAACTAGAAATTGAGGAAGATACCCATCAATTGTGGAATGACTGAGCAAGTTATGGTATATAATTGTGATAGAACACTATTGTGCTATAAAAAACATTATGAGGGGGAAGGGTTCAGAAATACCTGGGAAGACTTTTATGAACTGATACAAAATGAAATGAACAGAACCAGGAGGTCATTATACATAATGGCAGCTATAGTGTCATGATCAACAGTGAAAGCCAGCTATTTTAATCAATACAATGATCCAAGATAATTCCAAAGGACTCACAAAGAAAAAAGCTATCTACATGTAGAGAGAGAACTCGTTAATTCTGAGTGTAAATTGAAGCATACTTTTTCACTTAAATTTTCTTGTCTTTTTTTTTATAACATGGCTAATATGGAAATATATTTTGCATGACTTCATACATATAAATTGATGTCATTGCTTGCTTTCTCAATGGGTAGGGGAAGGACTAGAGGAAGGAAGTGAACTGGGAACTCAAAATTTGTAAAAATGAATGTTAAAATAAATTGTAATTATTTTTAAAACCATCTTCCTGGGACCCATTTCTAGCATGCATTTCAACCAAGGACCAGTGTTAGCTTAAGGTAGCTTTATTCTCCTGACTCACTTCTATCTAGGGATTTTGTAAGCCATAAAGTGCAATAGAAATACAAGCTGTTGTTTTTGTTATCATTGTTTTGCAAACCCAGATTTTTATAAACTAGGTTTGTTTAAAGGGAAATATACTGCTATGATGTAGATACAGAAATGATTGAACCTAGAGAAGGAGCCAATGTTGGAGCCCAGATGTGGAACCGGACCAGGGCTATGGCTCTGAGGGGTCATTGGTATCTGTGTATAACAGGTCATGGTAGGGAAAAGGACAGAAACCTCTAAGCCTCAGCTGAGAGGATGGGAACTCTTAATGAAGGCTCTTTGCTAATGGAGTAAAGCAGGGTTTTACATCAATGTTCCTTGTTGTGTATAAATGATGTTCCTCTGGGGGAAAAATGTGTCTTTAATAAATAAAAGAAATCCTTTGTAAAGCAAATCACCACCCCTCAATTTATCTTAAGAGGATATGTGTGGAATCAGGAGCCTACGTTGGCCTCCCACCTGTGATACTTACTAGCTGGAAGAGCTTAGGCAAGTGACCTAGGATAATGGGATTTAGAGGGGGAAAAGGATATTAGAGGTAGTCTAGTCAAATCCCCTTATTTTATAGATGATAGGTGAAGAGACCTAGGATTGTAGATCACAAACCTGGAGCTAGAAGGGACCTTAGAGGCCATCCAATCCAACCCCTTCATTTTACGGATGAGGAAATTGCAATTCAGAGGCTATGTGATTTGTCCAAGGTCACACAGGTAGTAAGAGACAGAATCAAGATGTGAACAAAGGTTCCCTGGCTTCAAAATCTAATGACTTTGCTATTTAGCTTAACTCTATAGCTGTTACCTCACTCTTAACTGCTCTGAGACTCAGTTTCCTCATATTACCAATCTTATAAGATTCTTATAAGGAAAACACTTTTAAAGCCTTAATGTGGGGCAGCTAGGTGGAGCAGTGAATAGAGCACCTGCCCTGAAGACAGGAGGACCTGAGTTCAAATCTGACCTCAGACACTTGACACTTAACTATATAACCCTGGGCAAGTCAACCCCAATTGCCTTGCCTTTCCCCCTCCAAAAAAAAAAAAAAAAACCAAAAACCAAAAAAAAAACCCAACCTTAATGGGCTATAATGAGTTGTTCTCATTGCTATTAGCAGAAAACCCAGATTTTCATATATTGGGTTTGTTTAAAGGGAAGTATATACATGCTGGAATAAATATATAGAATTGAATGAACCTATGAAATTCTCCACTCTTGCACCCAGAATATCTACTCTAGTACCTAGTGTCAATCCAAGGAAGGGCTAACTTCTGAGCTTTCTTGGAAATAACAAAATAGATAGAAAGATAGATAACTATAGATATAACTATATGCATATATTTTATATTTATATTTATCTCTCATGAGAGGCATTGTGGTAAACTGGATAAAGAACTAGCCTTGGAGTCAAGACAGCCTATGTTCAGTCTTGCCTCTTTCCGGCATCTACTACCTGTGTGACCCAAGGCAAATCATCAACTTTTCAGGGCTCCAGGCAATTCTCTGAAATCATAAATTGCAGAGTACATGCTGAGCCACATGAATAGAGGTCATTTCCTCACTGAGATTTCTCTAAGCCAATAAATTATAGGTCCAGTTAAAAAAAAAATTCTCCTATACTTGCCTACCTGTGACTTTAATTCGAAATGCATCAGTGGCTGAGGTCCCAAGTTCAGACAGGAAGGAGCTACTCATCAGCAGTATGGAGGTATTCCTCTGTAGCAGCTTTAAGGAGCTTGGCCTGAATCCACTGAGACCACAGACAGCAGGAAGGAGGAGCACCTGAAACATTTATAGACCTTGAGCCCTGTGTAATGCACCGAGCTCATGGATAATATAGGGTCCCTGGTCCCTTCAAGGCCCCTCTGATTCAGCTCCCAACAAGAGAAAAAGCCAGTCTGCATCACTGAACCCCAGCTCCCGGCCCTGGCCTTCAGGACCCTGGCCAGCTGCTTGGAGATCTCAGGCAGCTTTCTCCTACCCACATAGGAAACCACCCAGGGGTTTTCCCATCCCTCCCAGAGTGACCAGGAGCACCTGCACTGTCTATCCCACACCAAGAGTCCTTGGGACACTTGTATACTAAGAACAGGATTAAGGCTTCTCTTCTGTGACTTGGGGCCTCAACAGTTTCATCAAGCACATTTAAGAGAGCCTGGTCTTATAATCTGAGAAATGGGCAAAATGGCATAAACCTCACTTGGGGTTCTTTCTCCTAAAATCATTTTCTCAGACATCACATCCAGTGCTCTAAGTCCTAGAATTAGGTTCCAGTAGCTTCAGAACAAAATACAGACAGGGGTGGCTAGGTGGTGCAGTGAATGGAACACTGACCCTGGAGTCAGGAGGACCAGAGTTCAAATTCGGCCTCAGACACTTAACACAAAAACTAGCCATGTGACCTTGGGCAAGTCACTTAACCCCAATTGCCCTACTTACCCCCCACACACACACACAAAAAAAAAAAGCAAGAAAGGAAAGAAGTGTTTTGGGGCGGCTAGGTGGTGCAGTGAATAGAGCACTGGCCCTGGGGTCAGGAGGACCTGAGTTCAAATCCAGCCTCAGACACTTAACACAAAAACTAGCCTGTGACTTTGGGCAAGTCACTTAACCCCAAATTGCCCTCCAAAAAGCAAGCAAAAAAAAAAGAACAAAATACAGAAGTCAGACCCTTATCACATCATCTCAGAGACTTAAACTCCAGAGAAGTTAAACCCTGAAGCTTCACTCGAGGGGTGGCCATAACGCTAGTGCTCCATGATTACTGTTTTTAATGCACTTTAAAAGAATGGCTCACCTTCTCCTGGAAGGAGGTATCTAAATACCAGCTGTAAGTCACAGACTCTTGATCATCACAAGTGGCCCTCAACATGACTTCTTCATTCACATTCATTGGCTTGCAATTCTTTTCACAACTGGAAGTGAGAATCACAAAAAATACAAAATAGGAGAGTGAGAAGGGACCACCATTCACTAAGATATTCACTAACAAGGCCCTGCTGTAACATACCCTGAGAAGTGGTCATATGGCGTCTACCTGAAGAGAGTCCACCACCTATCAAAGCAGTCCATTCCACTTTGGGACTGCTCTAATTATTAGAAAGTTTGATGTTTTTTCCCCTGACATCTTTTCAATTCCCAAGCACTATTTCTGTTTCTGCTCTGTTGTTGGGTCAAACAAAAGAACTTTAATAAGCATCTAGATGATGAAGTCAACAGAGCAATGGTCTTGGAGTCAGGAAGAGCCAAGTTCACATCCTGCCTCAGAAACTAGCAGTGGGAGCCTGGGCAAGTCACTTAAGCTTTATCTCATATTCCTCATCTGTAAAATGGGTATAATAATAGCACCTACCTCTCAGGGTTGTTTGTTGGGAGGAGCAAATGAGATAACATATGTAAAGTGCTTTGCACACCTTAAAGCACTATATAAATGTGAGTTATTATTATTGTTTATTAATTTTATCTTTGTTCCATATGACAGCCTTTCAAAGATTTTTCACATCCCCAAAACTGCATGAACTTTTTTGACTGAAAAGTCAAGAAAGACTGGATAAAGACCTTCAGGCCCACCATAGTAAATTCAGCATCTTTTGCTATTGCCTTCCAACCATTTAACTTGGTTCTAGCATGACACACTGTCTCCCATCTACATGCCTTTACACCTGCTGTTCCCCCATGCTCAGAATCCACTCCTTTTCACCACTGTTTCTTAGACTCCCTAGCTTCCTTCCTTCAATACTTACCTCAAATACATTTTCTGCACTAGGCCTTTCTGATTCTCACAGCTACAACTGCCTAACACTGTGCCACCCCCCAACTGGCATTTATTTTGTACATGTGTACATTTTGTCTCTCCAGATAGAATGTCTGCTGCTTTAGAGCGGGACTTTTAATTTGTCTTTGTATTTTATAGCATAATACCTGGCCCATAGTAGGTGCTCAAATATTTGCTAATTGATACTCTCCCCACCTTCCCTTCCAGTCCTTAGAGGGGGCATAAGTTCCCTCTATTTCCCCTGTCTCTATAGCTTAGATGGTGACAGAACATAGAACCTCCTGGTAGCTCAAATGACATTGTATTTGTAAAGCACTTAGCACATAGTAGGTGCTTAACAAATGCTTGCTCCCTTCCCCCATGACCCGCCAAAGCAGCCTACTCCCCAGAAAGGAATATTAGATCATGACTATGTGAAATGATTAATTTATTAATCCATATACAAATATGTGCTGAGCTTCTGTGGCCAGGGCGCTGTACATAAACAGGAGGAAGGAGACAAGGGAAGGCTGATATGCCTCCTGTGCCCTCAAGGAACAGATTCACAAATCCCAGACCTGATTTGAGGATGCAGCTTCTGCTCCGCTGTCACATAGAGGCACTGCTCATCTTGCCACTGTTGTCCCTGCTCACCATGTACCAGAATGCGGAGGGTGATAGCAGAGTTGGGAGGAGGCAGGCAGGAAGGCTCTATCAGCATCTCCCTTTGGTCTGTGAGGAGCAGCTGCTGCTGGACACATTCCCTCCACTGAGGCCAGCACCTCCCTGCCAGGACAACAAACAAGAAGCTCTCTCAGAAGGAGAAAACTGGGCATTCTCTGCTTCATCACTGCCTTATCTTCAATTTTTATTGGGGGAGGAGGAGGCAAACTGTGTGCAACTTAGTCCCCAAAGCCCTTCCAGAGTGTGTCCAGAGTCAACCCACATTCAGTTCTTGAAGATCCTCAGTCACAAAGAAAGGCCCATTATGCTCCCTCTTCTCTAATTCCTTACTCAGGAAATAAACCTTGGAGAAATTTCCAGCAAGAGTTAAAATGAAAAGTTTTCTGGACCTCAGGTTGCCTTTTAACTGGACAGAAAATTCTCCTACCCAGAAGTGTGTATTTCCCAAATACTACAGGTAGTCAAAGTTTCCAAGAGTCAGTTCATTCTGGTGGCACAGTCTGGGCACAAGGGAAGGCAGCCAAGGGTGATGGAAAGAGTCCTGGGCTGGGAATCAGGAAACTAGGGTGGGAAAACTTCTCTGTCACTAATTTGTTGAGTTATCTTAGAGAGATAACATCTCCCTACTGGACACCAGTTTCCTCCTCTGTAAAGAGAGGGGGTTAGACTAGAAGATCTATGTCCTAATGGTCTTTCCTTTAACATTAAATGTTTTAGGGTCTTTCTCAGTTCTGGTGGCAGCATGGTGACACAGTGGTTGGAGTGCTGGGTTTAGAGTCTGGAAGACTCATCTTCCTGAGTTCAAATCTGGCCTCAGATACCTCCTAGGCGTGTGACCCTGGGTGAGTCACTTAACCCCATTTGCCTCAGTTTTCTTATCTTTCATTTCTTATCTTTCTCATTTTCTCATTAGCTGGGTGGCTCAGTGGATGGAGCACTGAGCCTGGTGTCAGGAAGACCTGAATTCAAATGTGGCCTCAAGTACTTACTAGCTGTGTGACTCTGGGCAAGTCACTTAACCTCTGTTTGCTTTAATCCACTGAAGAAGGAAATGGCAAACCATTCCAGTATCTTTGTCTAGAAAACACCATTGATAACATAGGCCACAGAGTTTCCAAGAATCTGACAGCAACTAGTCAGAGGAAACTCTAGAGGCCCATTAAGCAGGAATTATTATGTGAATAAAGGAGGCAGTGAGACTATACCTTTTGAGAAGGAAGTACCCAAAACAAGGACTGGGGAAAAAGGTTCTTTTATGCATAGATGGGATCAGGTCTAGATGGGAGGAGGCTTGAGGATCTGAGGGTAGCCAGTAGGAATCAAACTACACTCCTTGAATGAACTTCCCTCGAGCCATAACTGATTTTGTGGGAGCAATGGGGGCTGTTCCTCAGGATACTAAAATGCAGAGGGTGCCAATAGTATTTATAAGCCTTCAGCAACATTGAAACAATTGAGTTTAGCTCCTAGTGAGCAAGAATAATTAGTAAAAATAATAATTTACCAGATGGCATGCCTTCTCTGGTGAGTGGTTACATATAGGGGAGTTCCTCTCTAGCTCAGTCCCATTTACCCCTCCTCTCTGGCAGCAACCTTCCAGTGACCTTGGTGTGTTCTTGGCTCTGTCTCTTCTTCATATGGTGGTGTCTCAAGATGGACCCTTGCACCCCCACTGAATTTATATTTAAAAGTTGAGTTGATTACATGGTATAGTTTTATACCACTTATCCTAGGTGCCAAGATTGTAGCAATGGTTCTGTACCTACCACATGACCACACAAAGTTCAGACTCTTGTTGTAATCTGGCCAGCCCAGAGTCACCATGGTGAAAGGATCCACATACCGACTTGGCTTAATATACAGTTGGCTTTTCCCTTTATCCTTCTAGGGAAGAAATGAAGAATATTATAATTGGTAGTAACAGCACATACAAAGAGTCATTCTGGTGTAGAAGAGGGTCAGGAAGGCCTGGGGTTCAAATCCTGCCTATATATATATTGGTTGGGTGACCCTGGGCAAGTTATTTAACTTCTTGGGGCCCTGAGCTACTCTTAAAGACCACAAGTCACAGAGCAGGTACCGATCTACCTTGGTAGAGGGCATTTCCTCATTAAAATTTCCCTACACCAATAAAACCACAAGTAGATAAGCATATATACACATTTAGCCAGGTTTCCCTTACCTCAGAAAGTAATGACCTGTTCTGGTAGTATAATCTGGCCTCAATCTCAGAACACAAAACAGGAACATGCACACATTGGCTTTAGTGCACACCTATCAAAAATAATCTAGGAGTGGTTTTCTTGGAACTTAAAATATTCCTGCTCACCATGGAAAATCCCTCTGCAAGGTCCTTCTTCCATTAGTTAGTTTCTCCTGGAGCATCCATTTTGTGAAGGGGACAGGTCCAATATTAGTACCTTTTCCACCCTCCAGCCCTTTACAATTCTTTTTGCATGTTGTCTTCACCCATTAAAATGCTAACTTCTTATCTTCCCCCTTAAAATGTAAGCTTTTTGAGGATAGGGATTATCTTTCCTTTTGCTTTGTGTTTGTATCCCCAGCACTTAATACAGTCCCTGGCACATAATAAGTGCTCAACAATAAATGCTGATTTCCTTCCTTTAATTACCTAAATTGTCCACAGCAAAAAGAACGGACCTGTTGAACTATAAAATGAGCCTTTTGGGTCATACATATAATAGAAAACTGGCCCTATCTCAAAACAGAGATCAGAAATATTCATGGCAGCACTTTCTGTCTGTATGGTAGCAAAAAAAAAAATTGGAAACAAAGATAATGCCTATCAGGTGGAGAATGAATACACAAATTGCAGAGTATGAATATAATGGAATATTACTATACCATGAGAAATGACAAACAGGAAGAATTCAGAGTTACATGGGGAAGATTTATATGAGCTGATACAAAGCTGATTATCAGGGAAAAGTATATATAATGAGCACAACAAAGTAAATGAAAACAGTACTAAAACAATACCATAATAAACAACATTACAACAATATGCTGAAAACAATACTAATTAAATGGGAAAAAAAATAAACCAATACTAAAAGGCAGCCAAACTCTGATCAATCTTGGCTTCAGAGAATAGACGATGAAATATATCTCCCTCCTCTCAGGAGAGAAGTGGGAAGCTACCAGTACAGAATACTGCATACACTGTCAGGCATAGCTTCAGTGTGAGATGGTTTTACTTAACCGCTTTTCTTTGTCACAAAGGAAGAATCAGTGCAATGATAGAAGAAATATCTAGGTCAGTGACTTTGTTATGAAAACAAAAGATGTCTTTAACTTTTTTAAAAATTGAAGAAAGAGGAGCAGCCTGGCGAGGGGTGCACAGCAGAGAGCAGCCCTGCATGGCAACAAGTTGATCCACCAACCACAAGGGCCATTCCCAGGCCTATCACTGCAGGGCTGGGATCTGTGGGAGCTGGGTAAGAGATAAAAGCATGGCCCACAGCAGTGGCAGCAGCTACTCCTGGGACTATCAACCCACAGGCTGGAAAAATTTTTTTAAGCAATTGAGGTTAACTTGCTCCAGGTTACATGGCTAGTTATTTTATATGTGGGTGCTAACTTTCTGAGGCTGGAACTGATCCTGGGGCCTCCTGACTCCAGGGCTGGTGCTCTTACTCACTGTACCACTTAGCTGCCCCAAGCCTGGAAATTTAAAAAGCACCTATCTGAACTTCCAGGGACCAGGGTGGCAGAGTGAACCCTGACTGTTCCAAATCCCCTCTCCCCTCCAAAAAACCCCACAGAAATTATTGCCCTCAAGCAAAATTTTAAAATAGTGAAAGCTTGGGAGTCCTAGAGGAAGGGCGTAGCTAAGGCCCTGCCTCAAAATGGGTAAAAGACAGACTGCAAAGACAAAGACTCTAGAATCCTATTGTTTTGAGCAGGAGGAACCAAATTCAGAAGGAGACAGCATTGACTCCACACCCACAGCTGAAGCCTCAACAGGGAATATGAACGGGTCTCAAGCCCAGAAAGAGTTCTTAGAAGAGCTCAAGAAGGATTTTGAAAAACAAATTACAGAGGTAGAAGATAAAATTACTAATTCTTTTAAAATCAAAATTGCAAAAATAAAAAGCTTTTCAATGAAGAAAGCAGCTCCTTAAAAAGAAAAATGTGTGAACTAAAATTGAAATCTGAACATATGGAAAAGGAGCTTCAAAAACTAACTGAGGAAAATAATTTGCTAAAAATTAGAATCAAACAAATTAAAGATAATGACTCTATGAGGCACCAAGAATCAGTCAAACAAAACATCAAGGATGAAAAATTAGAAAAAGAGGTAAAATATCTCAATGGAAAAATAACTGACCTGGAAAACAGATCTAGGAGAGATAATCTAAGAATTATTGGTCTACTGAGAAATCATGATGAAAAAAAGAACCTGGACAACATATTCCAAGAGCTCATCAAGGAAAAATGCCCTGAGATCCTAGAACCAGAGGGTAAAGTAGAAATTGAGAGAATCCACCAGATACCTCCTGAAAGAGATCCCAAACTGAAAACTCCATGAAATGTTGTAACCAAATTCCAGAACTATCAGGTAAAAGAGAAAATACTGCAAGTGGCCAGAAAGAAACAATTCAAATATCATGGAATTACAGTGAGGATTGCACAGAATCTGGCAGCTTCTACATTGAAAGATCAGAGGAATCAGAATATGATATTTTTCAAGGCAAAAGAGCTTGGGTTACAATCAAGGATCAGCTATCCAGAGAAACTGAGCATAATCTTTCAGGCAAGGAGATGGTCATTCAATGATGTAAGGGACTTCCAGACCTTCCTAATGAAAAAGCCAGAGCTCAATGGAAAATTCAGTTTCCAATTACAAGACTCAAGAGAGATATAGAAAGGTAAATAGGGAAAAAACACACACACAAACACGCACTCACATACACAACTTGTTATTTAATAAAATCAAACTAT
Organism: Gymnobelideus leadbeateri; assembly: GCA_011680675.1. Lineage (NCBI taxonomy): Eukaryota > Metazoa > Chordata > Mammalia > Diprotodontia > Petauridae > Gymnobelideus > Gymnobelideus leadbeateri. The sequence continues at coordinate 18,488 of WOXC01001581.1, forward strand.
TTATATCCCTATATGGAAAGGTGATAGCTGTTAATATTGAGAATTGTATACTTATCGTGACATTTAAAAAGGATATAGATAAATAGAGGGGGTGGGTATAAATTAAACAAAATGATGATAAAAAACCTTATTAAGGGGTGTAAAGGGACTGCAGTGGAAGAAGAGGAAAGAACAAAGCAGAAAAAGGTAAATTATGCCACATAAAGAGGTATAAAAACATATTATAGTAGAAGGAAAGAAGGGAGGGAGAGGAGTACTGCATGAGATCTATTCTTGTCAATCTTGGTTCAAGGAAGAAATAACATACTATATTAAGCATAAAAATATATCATACCTTACAGGCAGTAGGAGGGGGAAAGGCTAAGAAAAAGGGAGTGTTAGAAGGGAGGGAAGAGGTAGTAAGGAGGAAGGTTAGAAAAGGGAGGGGGGGCTGATAAGAAGGGAATACTGAAGGAGATGGTGGTCAAAAGGAAAATTCCTAAGGAGGGGAAGGAAGAAGGGGAAAAATAAAAACATAAACAGGGGAAGGAATAGGATGGAGGGAAAGACACAGATAGTAATCATAACTGAATGTGAATGGGATGAAATCTCCCATAAAATGGAGGTGGATAGCAGAATGGATTAAAAATTGAAGAAAGAGATGAATATTTTCAGGGTAAAATCCATCACTATTCCACTATATATGTGTGTGTTTCATATGTTATAGTCCCATGGATTTGCTTGATCATCTTTTTAGTCATGAGATTAAGATTTTGGAAATAACTCACTTTTTCCTTCTGGAAGTTCATCTTGGATGGCTCTTGGTTAGCAGGGGTCACTGTATGAGACATGTGTAATTGGAAGAAAAGTGAACATTTTAGTGAGGGTGAGCATATAATAGGTGATTCCTGACTCTGTTCCTTCCAGTTACTTTCACTGGTTTATGGGAATGATCCTACTGCAGCAAACATATCTTCCAACTGGGCGATGACAGTGTGATGTGCTCATGAGCTCCCCATCGCTGGTTGTATATTATGAGTATGTGTTAGGGGAAGATGGCACCCTCTCAGGGAGAGTAGGCACATGTGTCAAGAAAGAAAAATGGAAAGAACCACTTAATTTACATATGGAGATGCTCCTGTGATTCACATGTTCTCACATCTAAATTATTGCTATAGAAATTCTGTGACTACTACAGACTTCACTTCTTTGAGGATTGGGGGTTTCATGAAAACAGCTCTTTCTTCCACTGATGCAGATGCCCACCTTTCTAAACCTTAGGACCATAGAATCATGGGGTGGGAAGGGACCTCAGATGTCATGTAATCCCAGCTGTACTTGAACTAGAATCCCTTCTACAATCTACAGGCCAAAGGTCACAGAGACTTTCCTTGAGGACTTCCAGGCAAAGGTAGTTCACTGTCTCCTATAGAAGTCTCCCATTTTACTTTTGGAGAGCTAGGCAGTGCAGAGGATAGAGCAGATAGAGCACTGGACATGTAGTCAGGAAGGTCTGAGTTCAAATCCAGCCTTGGATCTATGATCCTATGATCTGTTTACCAAGCCCATAGCAAAGGTTTTTTCAGCTTGTTCAGAATGAATATTGGGCTTCAGATATCTGACTTAATCTTTAGAAGTCACCTCCAATGCCAAGATGAAGCACAGAAGGAAGACTTTAGTAGACAGTGTATTCTCATGATGAAGACATTAAACATCAATGTTCTTAGGGCCCTCAAAGACCATCTAGTCCAGCCCCCTCATTTTACAGATAGAGATACTGAGGACCAGGGAAGGGAAGCCATTTATCCAAGATTGCACAGATATGGTTATAGAACCCTGTGAGTCTAGACTTAGAGGATGTCAGACTCAATGGACTCTGGAGCTATGGTCTCATGATCCCCTCTGTACCTAAGTGCTATCCTTGTAAAATGGAAGGACTGGACTACGTGACCTCTGAGGTCCTTTCCAGCTCTGTCTAGGATAAATCCGTGATCCTATGAGCACTCACTAGGATGCAATAAGGGCAATTATTGCTCTGGTATCTACGTGTTGGACCATATCTACTCTGAGCTTCCTTCCTATGGGCCCGTCATGATAGGAGGCTAATCCTATGTGCACACACTCAGTGCTATGAAGGTGTTCTCATACCCTCGTGGACAGGCTCCTTAGCGGATACACTGACTCTCCCAATTGTCAAGCTCAGGTTTGAGAAGATGTTTTGAGCATGCACTGTGACCAGAAAGGTTCCTGCAAGGAAAGGGTTGAGAAGATGAAGAATCACAACTTGTATGTAACAATTCTACTTACATTGACTGGTGAGGTCATTTTCCATGCCTCTGGTCTTCTTGTCCATTGATGCTAGTGCCTGCTTCTTCATCTTAGTTGCTGTGGCTGAGACCCTAAATAAGGGTGGACTCTGAGGGGGCCTGCCACCATGGGAGTGGGAGAATCAAGAAGTAGCTCACAAAGGAGCCTCATTATCACAACACAAATGGTCCTAGAAATATCTGTGTTATGCTGTGCTTATGTGTGTTGGTACTTTAAATATGAGCCTGTGTTAAAAAAAAAAGAAAGGTAAATTTTTATAGTCCCCCAGGGCAGATCTGCCTGAGCAACTTCTCTCTGTTCACCCCAGGACAAACATGGGACAAACCAGCAGATGGGAATCCATCCTTGTGAGTGCCTTTGTGAATTCCACATTTATCAGCAGCAGGGTGTCTGGCCAGCTGCTACAGAGAACTTTTGGGCTAAGACTGTAGAATCAAGCTAATACTACCCCTACAATGGTAGGTGACCCACATCTCCACCACTATCTCTTTTGTGTGCTGTGCCCAGGACTGGAAATCTTCACTGCTTCAGGATAGGATTACCTGGTTCAGGTTCCCTGGAAAGTAATGACCTCTTTCTCTTGCATAATAATCATAGCTCCTCTTAAAATAACACTTTAAGATTTACAAAATGTTTCATATACATCATCTTGTTTGATACTCACAAAAATCATATGGCCAAGTAGATATTTTCATTTTATTGATGAGGAGATTGAGGCTCAAAGAGAGGTTAAGTGAATTGCCCAGGGTCACATAGCTAGTAGTGTCTGAAGCAAGAATTTGAACCCAGGTTATCCTATCCATTACACCTTGCTGCACTTCACCATCCTATGCTACTTTGTGGCCCCTAGACCTTTATAAGTTGTTTAGCTACTGAAGATAGGAGGGCCATGGTGGAGAAACTAGGCTTGGATTAGTAGACCTGGGGTATGAGAACGCTAAGAAGAAGCTTGACTCAGATTTATCTGCAGAGAACGACCTAAAATTATGTTCTCTCTTTCACCCTAAAAAAAGTTGAGAATTTACTAGGGGGTCTAAACCATATCCTTTCATCCTATGTGAATAGTCAGAGGTGTCCATGGCCCTAGTCTTCTAGGACTTTCTCCTGTTGCACAACTCTGGCGTTAAGGTTTAAACTGCACCTAGTTCTAGTTAAAACTGGCTGCTAAAACTCTAGCAAGTTTGCTGATACTGCATAGTTATAAGTCCCTTCTTCCTCATCCTGAGCTGGCCTTCCTGGTTAATTTTTAGGAACCCCCTCCTCCCCTTTTGCTATTGGTTCATGCTCCCTGTCCCCTGGGAAAATAGGGTTAAGGGAGTTCATATGTGACTATTACTGACTGTATCTGTGCATAAACTGTCCTATGTTTCATTTGACTGCTGCAATAAACCATTCTATCCCATCATAGTGTCCTTATGTGCCATTCACCAAAACTCCACCCTAACTGTTTAATACACTGTAGCTTCAGAGGAGGGATAGAGGAGAAATTTTAGGCTATGTAAAAGCAAAAATACATCAATAAAATTTATTTTTAAAAATTCTAGTTCTAGGTCATGAATTCTACAAGATTTTCCCCATCAATATCACCATTTTAAAATTAGCCAATAGAATCTCTGTGTCCCTTAACCTCTGACCCACAGGTGACCATGACCTCTGATATAGTCCTGCCCAAGAAAATAGGAAAGTTACATACATGTTGCTGTTACATACATGTCTTGTGACACGAGTCCCTTCAACATTCTCTGAGGCCCAAAGGTCTCACGCAAGTCATCACACAGCATGGTACACACAACTTCCCCAAGAACAAATGTAACACAAGAAAACACAAACAAAAATGCACAGGAGAAGCCACTAAGGAAAGTCATACCCCTGTGACTGCAATGCTCTTACAATCTTGCTTTGCTTCCTGATGGCTTGGCTAGTACAATATGAGTCAGCTTAATAGCTTGGGCTCTCCCTGCTTTTATCATCTATATCTGGGCAGCTTCAGAATAGAAGAAGGGTTGGTGTATTCTTAGGACTAGTGGCAACAGCTGCTACCTTCCCCATCCCTCTTGACTGCTCTGACACCGTCTCTGCTGACACCCTGACCCATCTCCCTCAAAGCACTCCAGAAATCATCCTATGTATTTTTTTAAAGCAATTGGGGTTAAGTAACTTGCTCAAGGTTACACGGCTAGTCATTATTTATGTGTGGGTGCTCATTTTCTGAGGCCGGATTCGATCTCGGGTCATCCCAACTCTGAGGCCAGTGCTCTTACTCACTGTGCCACCTAGCCACCCCATCCTATGTATTTTGACTTAGTTATGTTTGAAGGCCTTCTGTTAAACTATAAACTTCCTGAGGCCAGAGACTGTCTTGCTTTTATTCTGTGCATGGTGCTAGGACACCTGGTATAGTACTGATATTAGTATAGCGTTGAACAGGTTGGGAGGGAAAGTGAAGAAGATTCTTTAAATCATCATGCATCATTCTTCCTTATATTTTCTTCCTGTATCATAAAAGCATTTTTTGAGTATGTTCTAGGTCTTCTAGGCTAGAGCAGTAGGTAGGTTTAGGGTTTGGGGTTTTTTTGGAAAGGGAAAGGGCAGTTTGTTGATGTAGTTGTGCCACTTGAAGGAAACCCACGATACTTCAATTTGTCCTTACAGAAAATAATAAATCTATCATTAAGCATACCACAAACTCTCCCCGTTATTCTGCAGCCCTCTCTTTGTGGAAGGATGTTGGTATTCTGGCTCATCAAAGGAAAATCAATGGTAGGGCTCAGGTTGCTTCAAAACACATCAATGGAGCAAGCATCTGTAAATTCTAATATAACATACCCTTAACTGTTTATTTAACCCAAGGTTTTTAATTAAAGGGATTGGCATGTTAGTATAGCCCATACTTAAGTGGGATAAAATGACAAGTTAGGGGGGCAGTAATGCAGTAGAATATCCTGGACTAAATATCAGGAGACATGGATTCTATTCCCAGCTCTGCAAAGACAAGCTTAATGCCCTTGAAAAAGAAAGCCCTTTCCCTTCTCTCTAAGCTTCATTTTTTTTCCACCTAAAAATTAGTGGGTTGGATTAAATGGGCTCTAAGTTCTAATAAAGATTGTTAACTCTTTGATATCAAAACAAGGGAACAATAAACAAGCATTACCTTTTTCCGGAATGGGGATGCTATAAACCTTGGATTCTTTCCCCAAACACTCTTTCACATAGGAGAAGTTTCCATTGGCCCCTGTCACTTCAAATATCAGCTCTTCAGGGGACCCCTGGGACACAGACACATTAATGAGAAGATCTTGTCCCAGTTCAAGGTGGTCAGAAACCCAGAAGGCCTGAAGACCTGACAGTGGCTCAATGATATGAACAGTGAGGTTTTTGGAAAGTTTAGAGGTGGTGGTGTTGCTGACTGCCCAGATTTCCAGACGGTGAACTCCTGGCTGAAGCAATGGCTGTGCTGTGCTGACCAGGGTTAGATTATGTGGGACAACCCCTTCCTGGATGGAAGATTCTGCCAGAGTGATGTTATCTGACAATATTGTATAAGTTACCCCAGTTCCTAGGTGGGAGAAAAAGATTTTCAGTACAGTAAAGCAACAAAGCACATCATTATTTATTTATTTGTTTTCTTTGTTACCAGTCTGTCTGCTTGTCTCTCTGTCTAGAGCAGGCCTGTACAACCTGCAACCTGCAGGCATACCAATGGATTTCAGGTGGCCCACAAAAAAACATAGAGGATATTTTCCTCTACATTTTTTGCAGGCCCCTCGAAATCCTTTGGCAGGCCACAGGTTGTGCAGGCCTGATTCAGAGAATGGGTTTCCCTATTTCACCCAGGCTGGAAGTGCAGTGGCCATACAATGTAAGGTCTTATCTTTATATTTATCATCAGAGAAACTTTAATCTGCTTTGTTTTTCTGACCTAGGCTGGTTTGCTCCTCCTTAGGCAGCCAATTGACCCTCAGCTCCCAAGTGAGACTCATCATATTTGTCCCATACTTAGTGAGATGCCAAATTGGTTTTTAGCCCTATTGCAGCTCAGAATTCCTTAGCTTAAGGGATCCACCAGCCTCAGCCTCCCCCAGTAGCAAGTACATGCCACCACTCCCAGTACCCTATTGTATTTTCAGGTGCTTGTGGTATAAGTATAAACAGACCCCAGAATATGTATTTATTAAATAATTAGAAATTTCACAAGCTAGAGTTCTGTTTATATTCCTATTGTCAGTGACCATAATTTGTTAGCTTTAAGTAAGATTGATTAAACCCACTATGAGCCAAGAATAAATGAAAATATATTAGGATCTTACATCTTGTATTGCACAGCAAGGACTCAAGGTCTCCAAATGTGCTGACGGGGCCATTTCTAGAAAATCTAGATTAAAGCAAATCGTGTTTGTGTTTTCCCTTCTGTAACATTTTTATTAAGACAAATTTAATATTAAGAGAGACCTCAAAAGGCAAAAGAAGACATTTAGCTTAAGTAAAGTATGTGGAATTGGGGAAAGAGAAGTTCTATTCATTTGCCTTGGTGATGGAAGATTATGGGCTCAGCTGGTGGGGCTTCTCATTGTCTACCCAGATGGCTGCTTCTCTGAATTACTGCTAAAGAGCCTGATTATAGCAGTATGAAAACCCTTTAAAGCACAGACTGATGAAGCCAGAGCCAGTTTATATGTTGATAACTGTGTGTAATTCATAAGATCTTTTGAAAACTTATAGTGATTATCCTTGACATCTGAAGTATAAAACAGAACCTAAATTCATAAACTTTACAATAATTTGTGCCACCTAAATTAGCAAGAGGTCAATCTTTGGCAAGAAAGTGCATGCACCCATATGTGTGCACACAAACGTCTTCACTTTCAAAACCCCTATAATTTTTCCCCCTCTTTTTGATGGTGAAATCTTTCCCTAGATTATACATGATTAAATTCAACCATTTGACAGGGATTCAGCCCATCAACCTTATTCTGAATGGAGAAATAGTTCACAGAAATAGAATAGCGTCCTTGTTGTGATTATGAACAAGTCACTTCCCTCTTAGCATCAGTTTCCTCAGTGGTAATTTAGAGATAATAATATTTCACTGCCTATCTCCCAGGGCTCTTATGATGAAAGAGCTTTGTAAACGGTGTTTGGAAATAGAAGCTGTTGTCATTTTCTATTCCAGCTTTGACTTAAGTTGGCTTAGTGACACCAATTAGAAAGTTGTCATTGGGAAGGTGGTAATTGCTGCCCCCTTGTGTCTGCAAGGGTCATTCACTCACCTTGGGTAGAACATCTTAACCCTGACACTGTAAAGATGGGCCAGCACTAATTTTGGAATCTTTCCCCACCATAAGAGATACAGGTATCCCACATACTTTTCTGTACAGAGCACCACCTTTGGAATCAGAGACCCTAACTTCAAATCCTACTTCTGACATTTACTAGCTGCATGATCTTGACAAAATCATAACTTCCCTGGGACTGTTCCTTTATCTGTAAAATGAGGGAGCTGGACTTGAAGGTTTTGAGGTACCTTCCCTGTTTGTATCTATAAGCCTCTGGTCCTATGATCCTGGGTTTAAAAAAAGTTCACTTGAACATCTATTAAATACCTGAGGGATATAAAACCCTTGCTAGGTACAGGAGGGACAAAGACAAAAAATTTCTACTTTGTATCCAATGTGAGTGAGCTGTAAGTAGCTAGAATCTTACCTCCATCAAGTTCAACTTGTATCCATAAAGGATTTCCATAGAGGGTTCTGCAGTGGGAGCTGTTTCCAGACTCCCACTGATTAAAACAACCAGTCACAATGAGCTTCTCCATCTTGTCTGAGACAATCACTTGCCTCTGGGCACTCACGTGCCACTCACTGGCTGTACACTCCACGAAAATGGTAAACTCTCCAGGAGACGTATATTGATGAGTTACATTGCTAGACAAACTACTGGAAAAAAACAGACATGTTACAAACATCCCACCTTGGAAAATGAGCCTCCATCATTCACTGCACATCTCTACCAGGATGAAGAGCTGGAGGAAAGAGGCCTAAGTACCTGATCAAAGGCCATGCATGCCACCACCAGAAGACAAAACAACAAAACCACGAAATACCCAAATTCCTATGTTTTATCAAACACAGATTTAAACTGGAAATCACAAGTGCTTAAATCTGACCCATTCTTCTTTTTAGAAGTATAATAGGATGATGAGAGGCTAAACTGAATATCACTTCATTTAACTGTCTACTAAGACCCAATGGGTTTGGAATCTGCCTCAACAGAGAGAGAAGGAGGCAGTGTGATCTGTTAGAAAGAGTCCTGGTTTAAGAGTCAGAAGACCTGGCTTTCAATATTGACTTTGATACTTACTAATTATAAAATTTGGGGCAAGTCACTGTTTTTCTGAACCTCAGATTCTTCCTCTATAAAATGGAGCAAATAATAATTACACATGCCTTCTTAGTGGGATTGGGAAACTATTTTTTTAAACTTTGAAATAAAATAGAATGGGAGATGCTGTCATTGCCATCATAATTATTAATTATATTTAATTATATGTCATAATTATTAAATATATTCATTATGATGATAATATGGATAATTATAATAATTATGCCAATTTATCTGCCTTGCAATAGTTTGCAGAATATTAAATATAAAAGGGTAATAGTAGAATAATGACTTGTCTCAGGACCATTTCTATCTAAACCCCATTGAAAAATATGAAAAGAATGAGGTAAAAATAATGACAATACCAACAATATTCAGGCAGCTAAGTGTGGCACAGCACTGGGTCTGGAGCCAAGAAGACCTCAGATACTGTCTAGCTCTATAACCTTGGGCAAATCACTTCACTTCTGTTTGCCTTAGTTTCCTCAACTATAAAATGGGGGTAATAATAGCACCCACCTCATAGGATTGTTGTAAGGATCAAATGAGTTAATATTTGTAAAAGTGCCTAGAACAGTGCCTGGTACATAATAGATACTATGTAAGTGTTAATTTCCTTCTCCCCCCTTCTCCTAATTAAGGAGTATACCCTCATGGAGAGAAGCATGGTTCCTTGAAATTGCTGTTCGTCTGTTTTCAAAGAAAACCAGTGACCTCATAGGTAATGTCTTGACTTGCAAGTGAATTAGAGTTAAGTGAGGCAGAATTGCACAAAGTCAGCTTCACTCTCTCTTCCAGAGCCATCCAAGTCCAGTGGCAAGACAAAATTCAAAGCGACTGTTGATGGCCTGGAATGCAGTGGATGACCTTGGCATCTTTTATGTCTGACCAGGCTCTCAGAGTTCCATAGCACCTGTTTCAGCCACCTTCATGGCCATTGGAGCAAATTGTTCCCATCAGCCCATTCCACTGAGGAAAGTCTTCACATGCTGGGCGTAGACATCCCCCTAACTCACCTACGGATATGAGACCCATTGGTTACCCTCAACCTTGTTTAGCCTGTCTGCAGTTCTGCTTTACTGGGGTGTGGCTGCTGAGCATGCTATGGCTTCTCAGAGCCATAGGTGAGAGTTAGATGATAGGTGGATATCAGAGATGAATGAGTAGCCCTCATACCAGGGGTGCTAATCTTCCCTGAGCACCCCATACATCCCAATTCCTTGAAATACTGATGTTGGGGAATTAAATGGTGACCTGAGAAAAGCAATCTCTTTTTTTTTTTTGGAGGGGCAATTGGGGTTAAGTGATTTGCCCAAGGTCACATGGCTAGGTTTTTGTGTTAAGTGTCTGAGGCTGCATTTGAACTCAGGTCCTCCTGACTCCAGGGCCAGTGCTCTATTTACTTTGCCACCTAGCCACCTGAAAAAGCAATCTTTTAATGAGCCTCTGGTGCCAGTTGGGATTGCCAGGACCAAGGAAAATAGAAAAATACCTTTTTCGTATTCTCCTCCAAAAATCTCATATGAAAAAGAAAACTGGAACATAGTAATTATAGGTAGCATTTTCAGAAAGCAAAGAAGAGAATAATTCTCAGTAATGAAGAGTAAAATGAGCAGAACCAAGAGAACATTTTATACAGTAACAGCAATGATGTTTTAACAATAATGTTGAACAAGTAAGTTATTTTGTCTATTATAAATACCTAAATTAACTATAAAGGACATATGAAGAAAAATTCTATCTGAATCTAGAGGAAGAACTGATAAATATAGATATGTACAGAACCTATTTGTGTCTAATGGTAACCATCTCTAAGATGGGGGGGGTGTGGAAGGAGGGAAGGGAAGAAAAAAAGAAATTTACATGATAATTTTGTTGTACATTTGAAAATAATAGCAAGTTGTACATAGTAGATTTGCAGCTTCATGTATAATCATCTTTTTATTGTATTGTTATGGAAATACTTATTTTATTCCATAAATTAAAAATAAAATACAATTAAAAAAAAAAGAAAGTAGAGGAGGAAATCATTCTCTCTACCTAGTAGACTGTCCCTATCCTGCTCAAATCCTACCCATTCCATCTCAAACCTCACTTCTTCTAGGAAATTCCCCTTAACATATCATTACTGATCTTTCTGTCCTTTGAGATCCTGAGCTATTCACAATCTGTACTGCTAATATTATCTGAAGTTGTTCTCTCATATGTTAATCCCATCTCCCTGAGGTGATAAACAGTTAGAGACCATGCTTTGTTTGCTTTGCTTTATCCTCCAATTGTACTAGCTGATGTGCTTTAGAAATAAGAGTTATCCTCGTTGGTCTTAGTATGGGATAGTCAACCGATATGTGGTGATAATTTTAAAAGGTCAATTCACAGATGTGTCAATAGATGGCGCACGACAAAAAGTGAATCTCGTGGATTTTGGAAGCTGAAACTAGGGAAATGACTATTACTAAGAATAATATTATATTATCATAAATTTAGAGCTGGAAGACACCTCAGAATCCATCTAGCCCAATTCCCTCACGTTACAGATGGTGAAACTGAGGCCAAGAGAACTTAAATACCTTGAATGAATAAGAATTTATTCAGGACTTACTATGTGCCAAGAATCATTACACAGGAAGACTTGAACCTAAGCCCAATGACTTCATGTTTGCTTGATTACTTTTTCGATTTTAGTTCTTTGGATTGTTCATTGTAGTAGAAAGAGCACTGGGTTTGAGGATCATCAAACCTGGCCCTAGAAGAGATTCTCTAAGAACAAAATCAACTTTTTACCAAGGCACAGAGAATTTAAGTGACTTGCCCAAGGTCATACAGGTAGTGAACAGAGATGTCATCTGACTCCAAACCTGAATTCTTTACATTATACCTGTTGCATTATATACTGTTACCTGTTTGACTTGGGGCAAGCTACTTATCTGGGTCTCTATTCCTTAATAAAATTAAGGAGTTGAACTAGATGATTCCTAAGGTTCTTCCCAGCTCCAAATCTGTGATTAAAAAAAAAAAAAGACATTGCTTTATTCTCACAACAATCTTGTGAAATAAATACTTGGGGAAGTTAAGATTGCCCAGCCCCAGACCATGTCCAGAAGCCTCAAATAGTGTCAGCTCTGGGATGCTGGGAAAGGGGAAACAGCTGTCTGAAGTTATAGGAACACATGGCTTGTCATAGATATCAGGTACTCCCCAGGCCTATTCAGGAATAGGACATACTCTTTACCTGATGCTAGAGACCTGGAGAAAGAAACTAACTTCCTCCATGTGTAGGGAAGGAAGAAGTGTGGCACTGCAGTCAGCACAATTGGGTTGGTGCAGAAAGGGGCAGTTTAAGGAGGGGGGAGAGGAAATTGTATAAATGAGAATTAATTCAACAAGCACTATTCTGGATGCTCTGGCAGTTTGGAAAAGGGGGCAATAAATCTGTGAACAGGAGACCAAGAAAGAGAAGCAAGGAACTGAGATGGTGAGTTGGGTGAATGAGGGATAGAATCCCAAAATCCCAGAGTGCCAAAGTTCAAAGGGACTTCAGAGATATTCGGTCCAACTTGTGCCTAAAAAAAGATCCCCTCTACAACTTACAATAAATGGTCATCTACCTTTCGCTTAAAAACCTCAAGTAAGGGAGGAAGCCCATTCCACTTTGGACAGTTCTTGTTGATAGGAAGTTTTCACTGACATCAAGCCTAAATTAGTCTTTCTGCAACTTCTACTCATTTCCCCTAGTTCTACCCTTTGAGGGCCAAAGAGAAAAAGTTCTATTCCTCTTCCACATGACAACTCTTCAAATACTTAAAGACTGTTATTCTATTTCCCCTAAGTCTTCTCTTCTGAAGGCTAAACATCCCTCAGGTCTTTCAACCAGCCCTAAAATAGTATGAACTTGTTTGATGCTCTTCACCAATCTGACTGCTTTCCTCTGGATACTTTTTAGTATCTTAAAATGTAATACCCAGAATCTCACACAGTCTTCCAACTGTGATCTGACTAGGTCAGAGTGTGGTGGCATCATTATCTCCTTGTTCCCAGAAGTTATATTTCTTGATGAAGATTAAGATTACCTTTTTTTTTTTTCAGGTACCATAGCATATTATTTACTTTTTTGGGAGGGTTGCTTTTTTGGAGCAGGGAAGGCAGGGAAATTCGGGTTAAGTGACTTGCCCAAGGTCACATGCCTAGTAAATGTTAAGTGTCTGAGTTAGCATTTGAACTCAGGTCCTCCTGACTCCAGGGCCGGTGCTCTATTCACTGCTCTACCTAGCCACCCCTGCATATTATTTATTAATGTTGAGTTTGTGGTCCACTACCACTCTCAGATCTTTTTCAGATAGCCAATTATTAAGGAGATTCCATGTTAGTTAAGGCTAGGTATCTAAGGACTTGGTGTAAGCATATGTGGATGGGGAGGAGGGTAGAGAGAAAATGGGGATGGGGTAGAGAGAAAAAGTTGTGTTGTGTTCTTAGATTGACCCCTAATGCAGTGTGTCAGTATGGGTGATTTATGATAAGGAAATCTAATAAGCAATTTCATTAAATGGGAACAGCAAGCTTTTAGGCTCCTAGTAGTTTTTTCACAGGAAAAGAGAGGACCCCAGAAAGCAAAAGTGGACCTGGAGTATGAGGTATACTGGTAAATGTTTAATAATTGACTCTCCAGAAGGAAAATAAAATACCCACTACATACTTCTTTTTTTTTGTTTGTTTCTGGAGGGCTATTGGGGTTAAGTAACTTGCCCAAGGTCACACGGCTAGGTTTTTGTTTGTGTGTGTGTTAAGTGTCTGAGGTCGGACCCGAACTCAGGTCCTTCTGACTTCCAGGGCTGATGCTCTACTCACTGCGCCACCTAGCTGCCCCTTACATGCTTCTAAGTTTAATAGGTGTTATTCACATTTTCTTCATCTCTTCCTTATGTCTAGACAATCAATAAAAAAATAAATCAAGCCCCGATTTGTAGCATTTGCTGATTTCTGTGGTGTAAATACTGACACTGAAAATTTAGCAATCTGCTTTTGGGAATCAGTTTGAGCAGGCTCCAGTATATGACTGGGTATGAATAGTTCTGTTAGTTCATGACAGATAGTAGGCCCCTTTGAACTCATCCCTCTTTTACAGGAAAAGAAAGTGAGGCTCATTTAGGTTAAATGATTTGCTCAAGGTTATACAAGACCCAGGCAGTAGTCAGAGATGAAAACAAGGTCTCTTTCTTCATGCCCTTTCCTATGACAGTGTAAGACCCAGCAGGCTGAGGGCTTGGGAACATGGGGAATATTGCTTATCTGACCCTGGCTGGGTCAACTACAGGCTAGGCCCATGGTGTGTGACTATGGTGAGTTTCTAAATGGTCCCAAGGGCTATGGGGCCCCTTTTTCCTGCTAACCATTGTGCTCAGAGGAAGCCAGAGCCTACAGGACCTCCAGACCCCCGGAAGAGAAGCAGAAGGGCAGAACCTATTCCATCCCTAGCAGTGCTGGGGAATCTGGAAGCGTCCAGGGTAGCTCAGGCACAGTTCTTGGGACAACGAGTTTAAAATTTGAAAGTAACTTTAGAGATCATCTAGTCCAACCACTTAATTTTTTATAGTGAGGAAACTTGAAGCTCAAGAGATGAAGAACATGTTCAATTGACACAGATGAATTTAGTGAGTGTCAGAGCTAAGAGTTAAAGTCAGGTCTTTCAACCCCCAATCCAAAACACTACCTACTCTACCACATTTCTCTTCACTCTGCACCAGGCTCTGCACTTCTCTGGAAGTGCCCCTGTCTGTGTAGGAAAGCTTCCCACCCCATTCCCTTCAGCTCCCTTTTATGTGTAGTCTTCCCCATTAGACCATAAACCCCTTGAGGGAAGGTACTATCTTTCTTCTTGCCTGTACTTGTATCCCCAGCATTCAGCACATTGACTGGCATAGAGTAAGCATTTAATAAATGCTTGCACATTGCTTAGAGCTTCTGGTGGAACTAAGAACCCCAGTGAGTGAGCAGGGGAAAGGTATTTGGAACTAAATCTGGGTCTCAGAGGAATGGGCTGGGAGAACCCTACAATCCATCAGATCTGAGGAGTGTGATGTGGCAGAAAGAGCAATAGATGTGGAGTCCAAGGAGTTCGAATCCTGGTTACCTGTGTGACAATGAACAAGTCACTTCTCTAGGCCCCTCTTTCCTCATCTACAAAATTAGGGGGACTTAGGGGTGGTTAGGTGGCACAGTGAGTAGAGCACCGGCCCTGGAGTCAGAAGGACCTGAGTTCAGTTCTGGCCTCATACACTTAACGCACACACAAACAAAAACCTAGCTGAGTGACCTTGGGCAAGTTACTTAACCCCAATTGCCCTCCAAAAAGCAAAAAAAAAAAAATTAGGGGGACTGGACTGAATAGTCTCAGATCACTTATAGCCCCAGATCCTGTGGAGGTCACTCTAGACTAGGGGTGAGATTTCAAGGCCCTGTGATTCCAGCCTAAGAACAGGCCTCTTTCTGCTCCTTCTCCCTTGTACCCCCAAACAGATTCATGAATACATGAAGTGGGGCAAATATCAGAGCAGACAGGATTTGCTCAAAGCAAAATTATAACTAGGAGTATTTAGTTGCACTGGGAGAGGGCTATCCCTCTATTCATAGGGGTTGGGCCTTAGGAGAGGGGTTCCACAGCGATGGCCTGGGAAGTGGGGTAGCACAAGAGAAAACCATCACAGAACCCTGAGGTGAGACACAGAGAAAACAGTTGCTATTGAGAGGAAGCATACCTTCCCATGGAGGAAGAGTTTTCATGCAGAGGAAGAAAAATGCCCCTCTAGGTTTTGGCACCCTGGTGCAAAGCCCCATTTTCCTCATGCTAGTTGCAGCTCTGGCTCAAAATATGTTGGCCATGAAATAGTGCCCACATCTACCTGGGATTTTTTTGTTTGTTTGGGGTTGTTTTTTTTTTTTTTATTTTTGGAGGGCAATTAGGGTTAAGTGACTTGCCCAAAGTCACACGTCTAGTAAGTGTATTAAATATTTGAGGCCAGATTTGAACTCAGGTCCTCCTGATTCCAGGGCCCATGCTCTATTCATTGTGCCACCTAGCTGCCCTAATCTACCTGGGATTTTTAAGCAGCTTTAGGCCTAGTCAGCAGTAGAAATAAGTGACTGGTAGCTATCCTGCAAACATACGCTGCTAAGTATGGCCCAGTTTTCACTTACCTTGGAGGATAATATGGATCAATAGCTGTACCATCACCAGTGTTGATAATGCAGGACAGGTTTCCAGTATAGGGTGAGAGCAGCCACGTAAGGGAGATGGTGATATTGTCAAAGATGAAACATGCATTAGGCACAATCACTTGCAGACCTGTGCAACATGGGAAATGCTGAGTGTCACTGTGATGAAACTACCTTCCATATATTTAAAAACTCTTCTCCTCTGTCCAAACATGTTTGAAAATGTCCAGAAGGGAAAGGCAACGCCCTTCTAAAAGCACCTTGGAAGAAGCTTGGAGCTTGCTAGGGTGGCCAATGCACAAGCTTAAGCAATTTGCAGCAAATTAACTTTAATGCAAACTTGAGTATCAAAGATCAGAATGGAAAAGAAGTTAACCCAGAGAGAAGGATGGTAGCCTAAGAAATTTTTTCCCATTTGGAAATAGCCTATCATAAACTATTTTATAGAGTCTAGAATAAAAGATATGTAATAACCTAGGTACAGAGAAAAAGTAGCTAAGTCTTAACAGAAAGCTACTTTACCCACCCAGGGACTAGGGGAAGGTAGTATCCTGGAAGGAGTGCTACAGTCAGAAAATATGGGGTTCAAACCCAGACTTGTTGATGTTTAGTGAAAGGAGGTACCTGCCTGTACTAAAATTATTAGTCAGTTCTTCAAAGATTTGTGAGTTTTTCACTTTCTCCACCAAAACATTTGCATTTATTCTATGGCTTTATAAGTGATCTTCAAGAGTTGCTGTGACTGAAAAAAAAAATCATTATCCTGCAGCCAATTTGGTGATGAGCCTCTCAAAACAGGCTTATGTTCAGGCAACAGAAGCTATTCCAGCCCACTGCCAAACTCTTATTCAAAGCTTGGCAGGAGCTGCCAAAATTTGTACTCCCATACCTTTAGAGAACCCACAATCATCTCCAACTCCACAATGAGGCCTCTACCATTAACAGAGCCGAAAGGTCACCAAATTTTCTTTATTTCTTTAACTCTTGTTCTCAGGTAAATAACTTTGTGATTAATGGTTAAAGGTTTTTTGTTTTTTTGCTTTTTTGGAGGGGGAAGATAGGGTAATTGGGGTTAAGTAAGTTGCCCAAGGTCACACAGCTAGTTTTGTGTTAAGTGTTCAAGGCAGGATTTGAACTCAGGTCCTCCTGACTGTAGGACTGGTGCTCTATTCACTGTGCCACCTAGCTGCCCCTGATTAGTGGTTAAATATTGATGGGGGTTATTTAAGTAGATAAATAAGGAAACAATCTCTGATTGTCATCAGTGTAAGGAACTCCTTTTGTGAGAACACCTATCAACACAGATCACAACCTCTGTCTAGAAAATAAGTCCTAGGAAACTTCCTGAGAAACACAGAAGTTAAGCAATTTGACCAGAGTCAGACAGCTAGTGTTAGAGAAAGGAATTGAACTCAGCCTTCCTAGAATCTTTCTGGATTCTAAGTCCAGAACCTAATCAACTA
The DNA here is from genome assembly GCA_011680675.1 of Gymnobelideus leadbeateri. Lineage (NCBI taxonomy): Eukaryota > Metazoa > Chordata > Mammalia > Diprotodontia > Petauridae > Gymnobelideus > Gymnobelideus leadbeateri. Next base: position 35,845 of record WOXC01001581.1, read on the forward strand.
TGCCATACTGCCTTTCATTATTTTAATAAAAACTAATAATTTTTTAGAAATTGCATGAGTGACTGGTCTGTGGACCAAACTTTATGTTTTCTTTTTTTACTTTTTATTAGAAGCAGTTAGATGGTACAGTAAACTGAAAACTGAACTGAATGCAAATGCCTGGAGAATACAAGGACACATCATTTCATCATCACTAATAATGACAGAGGTTAGCTATGGGATATAATACTCAGGAAGAAGCAATATGCCTAGGCATTGTGTGCCTTTATAAAATAAGCCTTCGGGGCGACTAGGTGATGCAATGAATAGAGTACTGGCCCTAGAGTCAGGAGGACCTGAGTTCAAATCTGGCCTCAGACACTTAACACTTACTAGCCATGTGACCTTGGGCAAGTCACTTAACCCCAAATGCCCTGCGTTCCCCCCTCCAAAAAGCAATAATAATAATAATAAGCCTGACTGTAAGATGCTCCTTCAGGATGCTGAGATATGAAGGAAGGTTGAGAATTCTACTCTCAGAATCAATTGGTCATCCTTCTATGAGTCACAGAGCTATGCTGGCTTGTCCTTTCACCCCCAGCCCATTTAGATCACTCACCTTCGACACAGTGGTATTGGATCCAAAGGTAACTGCCAAGAGAAGGGCACATATCTCCAAAGAATGCCTTATCTGCTGCCACCTGACATGCCTGCAGCCCATGGCACTGTCCTGGGAGTATCGCAGTCCACAGGGAAAAGTATGACATGCAAGAAAAAGGGAAAACAAATCAGAGATTTTTTTTTTTCTGACAGTTGCAATGAACCTGCAGAGGGAAACCAGTTGTGCCAAAGGTAGAAAGAATATTTGTTGGCAAGAGGGGAGTTTCAAGGAACACAGAGGAACCCTGATGGACACCTGCCCCAGAAATTCTACAAAGGAAGCTGGATCCACTTCAGTTAAGAGGGCCGGGGGCTAAGCTCCAGGGGTAATGGGAGATCTGCTCTCAAAACTCTCATGTTCAGTGGCATGGGGCAGCTGCATGTTAACAGATTAATAGTTTTGTCAGAGTTCTATATTCATAGAATCTCAGAGTTGAAAGAGACTCAGAGACTATCTAAACCAATCCTGTACCTGTCTAGGAGTCCCCTCCGTAATATCTCTGACAAATGCTCATTCTGCGAAAAGACCTCATTGAGGAGGAATCTGTCAATGAGAGGTGTGCTGGTAAATGCTTAACAACCAGATCTCTGGGAATGAGGGAAAAAAAAACCCAAACCCAACAGCAATGTTCCTATGATATCTTTCTAAGTTTATTATATCTTTATATATAAAATATATATTATATATTTTATTATATCTTTCTCCATCATTTTCTTAAATACAGATAATCAACAAAACAATAAATCAAACTCTGATTTGTAGCATTTGCTATTTCTAAGGTGTAAATGCTTCCCCTAAAAATTTAACAATCAGGTCTTCTGAGCCACAAGAGCTGGCTCCAGTATACCTCTTTTCCCAGCGAGGCCATTCTAATTTGGGATATTTTAACTAGAGGAAAATTTCTCCTTACTTTTAATTGGCAACTTCTACTAACTGTCTTAGTTCTACTCTCTGGGGTCAATCAATCCTAGTCTAGGCCCTCTTCCACATAATAGCCCTTCAAATATTTTAAGATAACTTTCATGTTCCCCTAAGTCTTTTTTCTTACTAAATATTCCTACTTCTACCAATCAAACCTCATATAGCATTTTCCCTTACCCTCTAAGCTGTCTTAGCCTGGATACATTCCAACTTGTCAACATCTTTCTTAAAACATGGTGGCCAGAATGAAACATAATGTCCTAGTTGTAATTTAACCCTTGTTCTGGACTTTCTGCTTCTCAGTGAAGCATCCTAAGGTATAATAATAATAATAATAATAATAATAATAATAATAATAATAATAAAGAAGAAGAAGAAGAGGAAGAATACAATAACAATAGCTACCATTTAAATAGTGCTTTAAGGTTGCAAATCTCTTTACTAAAATTATCTTACAATCCTGGGAGGTAGATGCTATTTTTATTCCCATTTTAAGATGAAGAAATTGAGTCAGACAAGAGTCACTCAGCTAGTAAGTGTCCAAGACCAGATTTGAACTGGTCTTCTTGACTCTAGGCCTAGCACTCTACTCACTGCGCTATGTGGTTGCTTCCCTATTAGCCTTTTTGGCTGCCATGTTATGCTTTATAGAATCACAAAATTTTAGACTTAGAAGGGATGCTAGTGACCATCAAGCTTAACTCATCATTAAAAAAAAAAATCTAGCTTTTGCTTGAAGACTTTCAGTGAGAGAAAAATCACTACTACCTGAGAAAGCCCATTCCACAAAGATTTTCCTGACATTAAACCTAAATTTGTCTTTTCTTTGCAATTTCTATTCATTGCTGTTAGTTCTGCCTTCTGTGGCCAAACAGAACATGTCCAGTCCCTCTTCTACAGGATACTTCTTCAGCTACTTGGAGACAGTAACCATGGCCCCCAGCCTTCTCTTCTCTAGCCCGATATTCCTTGTTCCACTATTGACTTATACTGCACTAAAAACACCATATCTTTATCCCCATAGACTTTTATCTAGTTGTATCTCTCACTGAGCTTATTAATTAAAATCTCACATCCTGCTTCTAAGATAGAGAATTTCCCTGTCATCCATGTTACTCTGGGGCAGAGTACCCCCTTCAAACATGAACCACAGATGAGTGTCCCCATTATATCTGTCCCCCCAGAACAGAGTGCTTCTGTCAAACACTCTCCTTCCATGGAAGGGTGTTGCTGACATAATTGTTCCCCTTAGAACAAAGTTTCAGTTAGAGTCTCACCTGCTATTTCATCTCGAATGCTGATCCCATCACACTCTTCCTCTTGCTCTGCAGGCATAGCTGCATCCATGGTGCAGTAATGAGGTGTCTGCCGTCCATAGAAGCCATCATCAATCTGAATGACTTCTCCTGAGCCACAGTGCATGGTGGCATTGGAACCTTCACAAGCTAGGCTCTGGCCAAACCCTGTGGCCAAGGAGAAAAAACTTCTTTGTCACCACAGTTAGGAAGTCCAAGTTGCCGATGTAAGGACAGAGAGGCAGCAGGTACTGTTAAAAACTCATAGGAAGGCACCTATTCCCCTACTGCTCTGCCTACAGCTATAAAAGCTGATATAACTGCCTCTGGGCCAGTCAGGTCTAAACTGGACCTTCTACTGCAGAATGTATTGTGCCGAAAGGAGAAAGAAAATGAATGCCAATGGTGATCCTAGAGCAGTGCAGCTCTAGGGAGTCTAGTTTTTTGGAAAACTTTCAATTCAATTCAATTCAACAACATTTATTAAATGTCTACAATATTTAAAGCTTTCTGAGAGAAAATGAGGAAGGCTCCTAGCATGCAGGATGGACTCCCTCTGATTAACCTAGGGAAGGATATGGATAAGAGTCACACAGGAGGGGCAAGTATGGCACTGTGCTAGGCATTTTCACTAGATAAAAAGACATTGTGTGTCTTTTTTTAATGTTCCTTTTGTGTTATGTGGATCTCTTGAGTCAGAGGACATGTATTTGAATGCCAGCTCTACTACTCATTGCCCACATGAGCTGGGTCAAATTTGTTCACCAATCATCCCCAGCTTCCTCACCTATAAAATTAAGGATTTGCAGTAGATGGCCTTTAAGATACATTTCAGCTCCACGATAATATGCTCGCTATAGAGAATCTCAAGTCTTGGGCTTTGCTGTAAACTTCCTGAGATCTTTAGCACAGAGAACACCAAAAGGGTTAGGTAATGATAATGCCATTATCACATGATCATTAATTATTGTATCTTTGAAAATACTTTCTGAAGGTCAGAAGGGAACATGAACAAGCAAGATAGTTTTGAAAGTAACATGTAAAATGTATTATATACGTGCGTGTATAATTTTTTAAGAAAGAAAGCAACAATCAAATGGAGATTCACAGTGTCATACAGAATCCCTTTTTTTGTGTTTTTCCTTCTGTATAGAAATGTTCTTTTTTGCTGTTTAAGTTCAGAATAAAAATTTTTTTTCAAAAAAAAGATTTTCTGAGCTCTTCCCTTCTGACCCCTGAGCCCTAAAATTAACACCAGAATACCAAGGAAAATATTTTCTTCCCTTCTAACTTTGAAGGTAGCACCCAAGTCAAGTGATCAGGAGTGGCAGGAGGTGGTTGGTCAGCCTCTAAGACAGGGAATATCCCCATCAAACATGTTACTCTCGGTCAGCTTGTGGCACAACAGGAATTAACTTAGGTAGCTTCACTGGTAATCAGTAATAAGAGCATCACTGTTAACTGAGCCTACAAATGTTCCCCTTCCCTCATTCTAATTATAGCAGGATTGAATACTCCCCTCCTTAACTGGGTGACCTGGTTTTTAAGATCAAGCCATGGACCTCTACACATCCGGCAAATATGGTCTTTGGGGGTAGGGGGGGTGTATTTTTTTTTTTTTTAGTTTGCCTTAGGTTGGCCAGACCTCCAATGGAGGAGAGAAGACATTTATATATTAATCTGTAGGGAAGGAAGGAATCAGCTATTACCAACAACTGTGATGAGGGCACCAAACTCTCCCAAGTTCCACAAACTGCCTATAACGTACAGCAGTAGCCCAGCCTATAGAAGTGGTTAGTCCAGTCTTTTTGTCTGGTTTTCCTAAACTGGTCAGGAATGTTGGTGCCAGAAATATAGGTAGCAATAGATCGGAGATGGTGAATAGGGAACTAGGAATGGCTGAATATCTGATGCAGAGATATAAGTTCATAGGCAAAAAAAACACAGGAATAGACTAAACACAAAGAAGAACGCCAAAAGCATTAGCCAAAAAAAAAAAAAAAGAGCCAGGGATCAGAAGTCAGATTAGCCATTAAATTAGGGGTTGCAGAATCACAGGATCGTAGATTTAGAACCAAAAAGAATCTTAAAGGTCTTAAGGCTAAAGCCTGACATTCTATAGATCAGGAAAATGAAGCTCTGCACAGTTATGAGATTTACCTAAAGTCACACAGGTGGTACAGGCAGAACTGAAAGTCAAACCCAAGACTGAGCTCCAAAGGTAATACTCTTTCCCCTATATCATGCTTTACCAGTACTTGAAATCAGAGCTGGGCAGTAGTAACAGTCAGGTGGCCTCATAAGGCTTTAGAAATCAGAGCTACATCAAAGATGGAAGGAGATCAAAAGTCTAGGATCCAAGGAAATAGTCTGGACTGCAAGGGACCGGAAACTAGGCAAAGAGAATGGGCACTGCATCAATAGTAAGTGAGGTCCTCAACACCAGGCCAACACTTTGCCTTAGCCAGAGGACTAGATGGGCACTGCTGTCACATTCCACCCAGAAAAGGGGCTGAGGTGTGCCAGTGATGAGGCAAACCTTTGGATGGGGTGAAGGGTACTGAGGAGAAGAGACTGGCTTGAACTGGGAGTAGACAAAGAACAAATCAAAAAAGCAGGCCTCCAACTGCAGAAAGAAGACTTTGGCTTTCCGCCGGCTCCGCCATATTCCAGTGAGTTGCCAAAATGACGAACACAAAAGGAAAAAGGAGAGGAACACGATACATGTTTTCTAGGCCCTTTCGAAAACATGGTATTGTCCCTTTGGCTACATATATGCGAATATACAAGAAAGGTGATATTGTAGATATCAAGGGTATGGGCACAGTTCAGCAAGGAATGCCCCACAAATGTTACCATGGCAAGACTGGACGGGTCTATAATGTTACTCAGCATGCTGTAGGCATTGTTGTAAACAAACAGGTTAAGGGCAAGATTCTAGCTAAAAGAATTAATGTGCGTATTGAGCATATTAAGCATTCCAAGAGCAGAGATAGCTTCCTGAAGCGGGTAAAGGAAAATGATCAGAAGAAGAAGGAAGCCAAAGAAAAAGGCACTTGGGTTCAACTGAAACGCCAGCCTGCTCCACCCAGAGAAGCACACTTTGTGAGAACCAATGGCAAGGAACCTGAGCTGTTGGAACCAATCCCCTATGAATTCATGGCATAAGTGACTAAAAATAAAAAAAATCTTGGATTATGAGAAAGAAGACTTTGTACTCCCTAAACCCTAGCATATACATATTGATTTGTGGGGCGGGAATTTTTAAATCTTAAATTCTTTTATTTTCCACTAATTCAAAGCTATTTCTAAAGTGCCAAGATTCAAAGGGTTGAAACTGGTTTTCAGAGCAAGAATAAAGATCCAAGAATGTAGATCCAGGGATTAACATATAGAGAGCACCAGGGAAATGACATTTTGTCTGCCTCCACCTGATTCCCCAAAGCAATAGTCATCTTTATATCATCTCTCATTGTATTTCTCACTCCTGGCTAGGGCCAGCAGGATAGCAAGCGGGGTCTGCCAAGTCTCTTTCTCACTCAGCCAGGGACTGAAAGAAAAGCAGCTTCTGACCAACCCCAGTGAAGAAACCATCAACCTTGGGCAGGGGATAAGGGACTGATTTTAAAACAATACTCCACTAAAGTCCTCCTCTGATATCTTTTCAAGGTGTAGAAGTGGCCTTGTCTTCTCAAAGGCTATGCCACCAGAGCACAAGCTCTTAAAGCCCTACTAATCTGGAAAGGTTTATAGGGATAGACTATATATTACATATGTGCATATGCACACACACACATATATACACACATATATATGTAACTACATATATGTGTGTGTGGTTATAGTTATATAGTTTTATATTTGTTGCTGTTGTTCAGTCGTTTCAGTCGTGTCTGACTCTGTGACCCCATGTGGAATTTTCTTGTCAAACACACTGAAGTCATTTGCCATTTCCTTCTCCAGCTCATTTTACAGATGAGGAAACTGAGGCAAACAGGGTTAAGTGACTTGCCCAGGGTCATACAACTGTTTGAGGCCAGATTTGAACTCATGAAAATGAGTCTTCCTGACTTCAGACCCATCACTATTCAATGTGCCACCTAGCCACATCATAGTTTTATATAGATCTTATATACATATATATATCTCATAAAACATAATATTTATAGTTTACATTAACATGTGATCATATATAGCATATATCTATATCACTAATAGCTTACATTTACATATTGTACAAAGTGTTTTACATATATTACTTCATTTAATCCTCACAATAACACTGTCAAGTAGGTGCTATTATTATCTCCTTTTCACAGCAGAGGAAACTGAGACTGAGAGAAGTTAAGGGGTTTGCCCAAGTTCACATAGACAGTAAGTGATGGCAGTGCTTCAGGATAGAGCTCTGGTCTTCCCTAACTCCAGAAATCAACTTAGCTCAGTTTATCAACAAGTTGGCTTCAAAGGGAGGCATACTGGAAAGAGCACTGGTCTTGGAGTCAAAGGACCTGCATTCAAATCCCACCTTTGTCATTTACTAGGTGACCTTGGACAAGTAATTTAACTTTAGTGAGTTTGAGTTTTCTTATTTGCAAAATGATGGAGTTGAACTAGATGGCATCTGGGGTACACCTACAATACTAAGGCTAAGAGGAGTTTTCATCACTGTCAGTGGAGAGTGTACTAACTACCTTAAAACATACACATTTTTACTTTCATTTGAAGCAAAATGTTAAGTAAACATTTCCTTGGAATCTCCTAATATGGAAGAATTAAACATAAATACCTCTGAAGGGCAGAATCCACAGAATACTTAGAAACTGTGACCTAAGAGCACATAAACGTTACCTAAGCAGACATGTTTGTGTATATGTCTGCCTGCATGTGCACCAAGGAAAAGGGCAGGGGAGCGTGATTCTATGAACCCTGGTTGGAAGCTTACCAAATTCACAAATGAAGGCAAACTCCTGAGTGCAGTTCTCCACTGCAGCCCATTCATAGTGGGAATTCTTCATAATGTAGCCGCATCTGGCTAAGAAGGGAGGAGGCTGGTTCTCATGCCAGTGGCTGTAGCTTATGTTGGACCTGTCCAACCAAACTATCCATCCTGTAATGGAAACAAAATTGTCAGGACTTAGTTAAAGAGAAAACGTGTAGGTGCCTCTTTCCTATACCTAGCAAGATGAGATATACATTAGAGCTATTCATTCTTTTTTTTTCTTTTATTATTTAAATTTATTTTCCAGTGATCAAAAACCTATTCTCTCTCCCTCCCCCCCCCCGCCAACTGGCCAAAAAAAAAAGGAAAAATAAAACCTTTATCCTAAATATGCATAGTCAAACAAAATAAATTGCTATCTTGGCCATATCCAAAAATATATATCTCAGAACTTCTCACTCTTAGGCACACAGAAATGCAGTATTTAGCTTCAGCCTACTTTTCCAAGTTTATTACACATTGTTGTTCTTCACATATTTTTCCTTCTAGACAACTGGTCTGCATGTTGTTCTGAATAGGGAACATTCCATCTCCTATCTCCTGACTCTCCCTCTATCTCTTAGAGTTCCCAGCCTTCTTCAAAGCTCAGTTCAAGGGCCACTTCCTACATGAGGCCCTTCCTGAAGCATCTTCCCCCAACTAGTAGTGGCCCCTCCATAGCAAATTATAGTTTATCATGTATGCATTTTGTATTCATGTATATACATACATCTTGCTTTCTCCCAGTATCTCATTCTGTTCTATAGGATTGGAAGCTCAATATGTAGAAATTGTCCATTATAGAAGTTATAAAACAAGAAATCTGTAAACGTACCTGATGACTCAACTGTCAGAATCTGCATTGCCTTGGCTATACATTTCGAGAAATAGATACTCCATTTGCTTCTTTGCTAAGGGGCTGTGTGATGGAAAGGACTCTATTTGGAATCCCTTAATCAATAATAGTGGGCCTTTATAAAACTACTTTAAGGTTTGCCCAGTGCTTAACAGACAACATCTGATTTGAGCTTCACAATAGCCCTGCAAGGAAGATGAATTTATGGATCCTATTTGACAAATGAGGAGTGAAGCTCAAGGAGGTTCAGTGACCTCTCCAGAGATACCCACCTAGTAAATGTCTGAGATGGGATTCTAACTCACATCTTCCTGCTCCAACACCCTACTCACTCTACCACCCTGCCTCAGGAAGAGCTAGACTGAAATCCTGGATATCTTATGAACTAATCTGGTCTCAGACATTTACTATCTGTGTGATCCTGGGCAAATTACTTAACCTCTGTTTGCCTCAGTTTCCTCATCTGTAAGATGAGGAATAATGAGGGATAATAATAGCACCTATTTTCCCAGAATTGTTATGAGGATCAAATTAAATAATAATTATAAAGCATCTAGCACTGTGTCTGGTACATGGCAAATATATAAATGTTGGGGCAGTGGATAGAGTGCCAGGCCTGGAGTAAGGAAGACTCACCTTTCTGAGCTCAAATCTGGCTTCAGACACTTTCTAGCTGTGTGACTCTGGACAAGTCATTTAACCCTGTCTGCCTCAGTTACCTTATCTGTAAAGTGAGCTGGAGAAGGAAATGGCAAACCATGCAAGTATTTTTGCCAAGAAAACCCCAAATAGGATTATAAAGAGTCAGACATGACTAAATAATGACTGAACAAAAATATAAATGTTGCTATTATTTTATTTTTAATTTTATATTTATTACGGTCTCTTAACAAGTTGTTTCCTTTGCCCTGAGTCTCGGTCTCCTCTTCCAGAAAATAAAAGTAGTAATATTGGCACTACCTGCTTTATAGGGTATTTTCAAAGAAAGAATTTTTATAAAACAATCTAGAAATGACAATTATTGTAATTATTCCTGAACTTTGAATCAGTGAATCTACCACATTTCAACATCTCTTTTCAACTCAGCCCAACCCATTCCTTTGCAAAGCCCCGCCTTTCCCACAGACCAAAGTGAACCTAAAAAACCTATGTGACTGGCCAAAAAGGGCTTACCCTTTTCCCAGCTGTCCCGGTGAAAAGGCAGCTGTACTTGAAATCTCAAAAAAAACAGGTTCAGATCCAGATTTTCACACATACTGGCTTTGTGGCTTTGGACAGATCATAGGATCATACATTTAGAGCTGAAAGCAACTTTAGAAGCCATCACATCTGGCTCCGTCATTTTACAGATGAGGAAACCGAGGCCCAGGGGGGTATTTATTATTATTCTGGCTAGGAAGAGAGTTTTGACAAGCTAGAAAATCATTTGGTCCTCTGTGTTCTATTCCTTTAAGTCACTATGCCAAACATAAAGGGGCCTGCCATTTTCATTTATGTGGTTTTTAAAAGGTTTGTTGGTTTCTTAAGAGACAGCAGTGGCATTATGGACCAGATAATGGTCTCTGACAAACCCTGACCTTGTTTTTCCAGCCCAAGCTGTGGAGCAGGAGTCATATAGCTAGTAAATGGTGGAGTCAAAACTTGAACCCATGTATGCCAATTCCAAATCCAGGCAGGCAGTCTGTCAGTTAACAAGCATATGTTAAGCTCTTATATAGTGTGACAGAGAGATGAACCTGGAGTCAGAGATGTTGGGTTCTACCTCCACCAATTAGCAAAATAAAGAATAATCAAAATTAAATTAATTAAATTATAGAATTGTAGAACTAGAAGGGGTATTCTCCTTAATTTAGAGATGAGGTCCAGAGGAGAAACTTGACAACCCCCTGACTCTGCTACTGACTTCCTGTGTGAACTCCTTGTGGTCTCTGTTTCCTTAACTATAAAATGACAGGGCTATAATAGATGACCTCTGAGGTTCCTTCCAACTCGGTATCTATGATCATCCCTCTCCACCATGCTGTCTCTCCATAGCATCTTAGAGACACGCCATGTGGCAGGCAGTCTCCCTTGAGATAGGAACAAGTGAAATTCAGATTAAGAAGTGGAGAATTCATACCTCTATTTCAGAGCCTACCTTGTGCAGTTTCGTTCCGTGCATAGTTCCAGCTAAGTCCTATCCACCACTCCCTTTCTTCAGGAATGTTTCTTTGCAGGAACTGTTGAGTTTCTGGACTGTTAATGAAGATAAGATGGCCCCCCTGCCTCTCACACCATTTCTGGGCACTAGCAAAAGGGCGCTTATGTCCCACAAACTCATAGCATGAGTGATTAAAGGCCACTTGGTTCTTGGAGCAATGGATCCCCTTTTCTGGGGCTGCATCAATGGCCCTCAAATTCAGAAATAAGTAAAACAGAGTGGTGACTACAGGCCACATTCTAAGCTCTCCAGAGTTACCTCCACCCCTAGCACACATAGGCAGTGCTCCACTATGGGGGCTCGGGCTGCTGGTTTTCAACTGTGTCTGGTTCCATCAATCTCTCCTTCCCCACGTCACCCTATAATAGCAGCAGCTATTAGCAGAAGTACTATCTTAGTATAAACAAACACCCACTCTTAGTGTTCTCTATACCACCTTACAATAGTTATTGTTTAAATGCCTGTTTCTTATCAAACTAATTTATATAGTGCTCTTGGTGAAGGACAGATCAGGTTGATAAATGTTACCTGATTTTTTTAATAATTGGAACATCTGTTAGCTTGAGACAAAACTTCTTTGCTATCAGTCAGATTTGAGCCAGGAGGGTCTAAAAGTGTGTGAAAAGCTCTCAGCATCTGAAAACCACATGATAGGCAAGGAATATTAGGCAAATCAGAATTATTGGCAGGAAGAAAAGGCCAACTACTATTCCCCCCCTTCTATTGTCTCAGATTGACAGTTGTGCCCCATGATAACAGTTCTCTCTCCCAGATGGTCTGAATAGCTATTAATCTAAGCTTCACCAGTCTTTGTGATATAAACCTCCCTGAATAAGACCACATTACAAAATTAGTCTGACTCTAGCATAAAAGTGGAAACATGCCTCCTGTGCACCCTAGATAGACCTTGCTGACATTTTCTTTGGGTGAGATGATTTTATAACATAGAATTTCCTTTTTGAATCTGCAGCTGACTTTCATTCAATGAATTGAACTTGAGAAATATTTATTAAGCACATACTATGTGCAGGGCCTAATGCATATTACTGGGGGAGATGCAAAGATGAATGAGATTTGACCCTGGCCCTGTATAAGCATTATGATACATGGGAGTGTTCCCAGGCATCTGGGTTGGTCTGGGATCAAGGTGATGCATGCTTCTTCAGAACCCATACATGTCAGTTACCAGAACTGGAGGAGAATGGCCCATGATCCAGTCAACCCTGGACCCTGACCAGTTTAGGTTAATTGCTATCTCATCTGCCTCCTTTACTTTTGTCCAGACCCACAGCAAAAATGGAGATCTTCTGAAATGAACTCAGGTCTGTTCAGTTGCTCACCATGTTAAAAGATTCAGTAGCATGTTAAAAGATCAAATAAAGCGTTTTAATAGAAAACTATTTAATTAAGATAGAAATGAACAGCAACACACACACACACACAAAAACCCCACCAGTTACTAATCACATCTCTTGGGCTTAGAATCTCATTTCTCTTTCCCCTAAGGTTGTTTGAAGCTCTAGTCCTTCAAACTCGTAATTCTGATAGGTAAAAGCATTAGCATATTCAGAGTTTGCTCCTGGATAATCCCCAGTTTGGCTTACTCTCAATAAAAAGACACTGTTAAGTCTGTATCTCATCAGTGACCTACCTGCTTCCTGGCTTGGGTTGCCTCACACACTATCTACTCATTACTCCTGGTGTGGAAGACATATTCTTTCTCATAGCTAGGGCATCTCACGTGCTTGCTGTCTTCTAGATGGGGCTCTGAGTAGATTCTGATAACAAAGAAATCTATTTCATTCTCACAAACGTCCATCACTCTATGTGGTCATGGGTGACACCAATGACTTCTTAATCTTTCCATAATTCTCCTCAGCAATCTCCTAAATCTTGGGTACATGAACTACTGAGAAATGGAGTATTTAATCTCCTCCAGTGATGGTTCATGCTCTGGATCCATGTGTTTGTCCTAAACTCACAAAATCCAGGAAAGGTATCAGTAATAAAACCCATGATCTCTGCAATCTACACATAAAATATGGGTAACAAGCAAAATTAAGTAGAGATTTTGACACAAGGAGGTAATCTAATTGTGAGCTTATTACTGAGGCATGATGTAATTAGACCTATTTCTAGAATATGACTCTAGATATTCAAAAGAAAAAGGATAGGTAAAAGAGATATTGTATGTATGTATATTAAAAAGGTTTATTTGTGTGAGGAAATCCATGAACCAGAGGGAAAAGCATATTGGAGAGAAGCATTTGGATGAAGATGAAGAATGGTAGGAAAAATAGAAATTATTATCATCGTTAGAGATTACCTGGAGAGAATGTGGCAATACATAAGTTCAGGAAAGAGACCCAAGCCCTAGCACAGAAGCAGAATGTAATTCTGCTATGAGTACAACCCTGAGGTTCTGCCCTGGTCCGCCTTCTATTCTCTCTTCCTCTCCCCACCCCCTCTCTTTTCCACTTCCCCCCCCCTCTCTCTTTCTGTGAACTCATCAGCTTCCAAGGGTTTAATAATAATTTTGAAGCAAATAACTCCAAAATTTTATATATCCAATCAAAATCTCTCTCCTGAGGCCTGTCCTGCCTTTGCAGTCTTCTTTCATTTTAATCCCCTCCACAGATTCTAAGCAGCCACACTAATCTGTTTGTGGTTCCTCACAGAGGACACTCTGCCTTCTTTCTCAATTCATTTGCACTAGCTTTCCCCCTACATCTGGAATGATCTTCATCCTCACCTCTTCCTTCTAATTTTCATGGTTTCCTTCCAGGCAGCTCAATTCCCAATTTATTCAGGAGAACTTTTCTGCTCTCTAGATGCTAGTGCCTTTCTCTCTAAGATCTATTCTGTTAATATATTGTATGTACCAACTTACTTTCTCATTGGATCCCCTCCATTAGAAAGAGAGCTCTTTGAGCACAGGGACTGTTTTTTGCCTTTCTTTGTACTCCCAATGCTTAGCACCCTGCCAGATACATAGTTGGCATTTATAAATGCTTGTCAATTTGACTGCAGGAAGAAACGTATACAGCATATAAATATATAAACACATATACAATTATATACTACATATTTATATATGATTTATATATGTTTATAGCTGTATGTATACAGACAAAACAACAATCAGAAAATGCCTCTTTTAGGAAGTGATGCCTTGAAGGAAGCAAGGCACACTAAGAGGAAGAGGTGAAGAGTGAATGAGTACACTTCAGGGATCTGGGACAGTCCATGCAAAAGCATGGAGATGGAGCTAGACTATCATGTTTCCTTTCTTATCACTCCCTTGTGGCCAGCTGGGCCAAGGAGGGTCTGATGCCTGAATCAGTTCAGGGGGGAGGAACTCCAGATATTAAAGTCTATCCAGGGGTGGGGAACTTGTAGCCTCAAGGCCACATGTGGCTTGAGTTTGGCCTTTTGACTAAGTCCAAGTTTTACATCCTTTTATTAAGAGGATTTGTTCTGTGAAATCCGGATTCAGTCAAAGGGCCATATTTAAGGATCTAGAGGGCCATGTGTGGCTTTGAGGCTATAGGTTCCCTCCCCTTGGACTGACAACCACATCCCCAATACTGAGTACTTTTCTAGAAATAAGACTTAGGTCTGCCCTACCCTAAATTCTAATAAAACTGGACCAGTTGCTGTTTTCCAGACCTAACATGTTACCTCTTACCTCCTGATCCCCACCACCCCCATGTCTGGAATTCCCTGTTCATCCTCCCCTCTAAACTTCTTTTAAGACTTAGCCCATGTGCCTATGAATACTTTCCTAAACCCCCTAGCTATCAGGACTCTTTTCTCTCTTTCACCTTCTTCTCTATCTTGTATCATATTTAACATGGATATGGGTTGTATTCTCTAGAATAAAATATCTCTTTTTTATTCCTAGTTCCTAGCACAGGGCCTAGCATATGTATAGTCAATACCTAATTAAGGGTTTAATGAATTGAATTGCCACAATTGAACCACCCCAACTTCCTCACCAACTACCTCACTGCCCTCTCTGGACACTTTTCTTACTTACCTCCATGGTCCCACTTTGGGAACCATGAATCATGATCAAATCAACTCTGTATTATCATTCTTAATAGGAGCCTCATAATCTACTCCTCTAGGGCCCCATTCACCATATTTATATCTCTAGATCAAAGTGCCCCTCCCTGGACACTCCCTTACATGTGTAGTTTCTCCCATGAGGATGGAAACTACTTCAAGTCAGGGACTAGACTTAGTTGATCTTTTCTTTGGTTCTCCAATGCCTTGCATATAGCAGGTGCTCAATAAATGTTTCTTGAATGACTTTCCTTTGGAAGATTAGCCATGTATCCTACCCAACTTAATCCTTCCACAGCTGCTGTTTACAGCAACTCTGTACCTTTTTATCTTGTGTGATTCTTGCTGTGTCTTTTCCTAAATCCTTCACATAAGGGGGGTGGGTTTGGTTCCCTGAGTTTACATGATGCCTGATAACGAGGTGTTAATGGGCTAACAAGGTGTTAACACTCTATTATCAGCATGAGCCAGCAGTACAGAAGGAATAGTTTTGAAACTCAGAAAATCAGGAACAGGGCCAGGAGGAGAACCAGGTGGAGCATCCTGGGCCCTTCCACAAAGCTACCCTTTGGATCACACTGATCCTTTGGAGGGCTCCAAGGACTGCTGTAGTGAAAGACGACTAGATAGTGGTTCAGGGAGGCAACTGGTAAGTGGAGAACGCTATAGCTCCATCCAAGTGGTAGCCAAAGGACTGGAATGTGTGTGTGTACGTCTGTGTGTATTATACACACACACACACACACACACACACACATATATACATATATACACTCATATATACATACACACACATGCATATACACTTGGCATATACTAGACTTTCTTTTCACTCGTATTTGTGCAGTGCTTTGCAAAGTGCCTGGCACACCGTAAGAACTTAGTGTAATCAATTCACTCATTCATACACAAAGCAAAGAGAATTTTTTTATCTCCTGACTTCACTCTTTCCTCCTCATGTTTCCCTTTGCTCTCTTGTGAGTCCTAGGTGTTCACTGTAATGTGGAGATGAGGTGTACAGTGTGGTCTGTCTGGCCTATGCCTACAAGCTCTGCCCAAGGGCCCATTCCATGGACTATATATTAACTAATGCAAGCTAGAGGACAGACCACCTGGGCACAGTCATTTCAGAAGTGATGTGTGCTCCAGAGTCTCAGTTCCAGCTTCCCTGCCATGTGCTATGCTGTTCTGTTCTATGAAGGCACCTGGCTGCTCATGAAGGTGGCAAAGGAGCTAGGAAAAGCTATTCTGGCATTGTAGAGAAAGTCAACCCAGGTGGCCTTCCTGATGAGGCAGGAAGGGAGTGGCTTAATAAAGAAACATCTGTGATTTTCCTTTTTTTGGAAGGAGAGTCAGAGGAGGGTGGAGTGGGGTAGTAATAGTGAGGCTAAAAAAAAAAAAGCTAATGATAGCTAACGTTTATATAAGGTTTACTATGTGCCAGGTACTATGTTAAACACTTTACAAACATTATTTGATCCTCAAAAGAACTGTGGGACACAGGTGCTATTATTAACCCCATTTTCAAATAATGAAACCAAGGTAAACAGAGGCTAAGGGACTTTCCCAGGGTCACATAGCTAGTAAGTATATGAAGTAGAATTTTTTCCCTTCTTTTTTTGACATTTAATTTTAATTTTATTTTTTCTCAATTATATGTAAACACAAATTTTTAACATTCAGTTTTCAAAATTTTGAGTTTCAAATTTTCCACCTCCCTTTCTACCCCTTCCCTTAGAAGGCAAGCAATTAGATACAGATTATACATGTGAAATCATGAAAACATTTCCATATTAACTATGTTGCAAAAAAAAATGTAGCCCCAAAACCCCAAGAATAATAAAGTTTAAAAAAGTGTGTTTCAATCTGCATTCAGACTCCACTACTTCCTTCTCTGGAGGTGGAAAGCATTTTTCATCAAAAGTTCTTTGGAACTGTTTTGGATCTGAGACTGGATTTAAACCCAGGTCATCCTGACTCCAGGCTCAACACTAACTACTGCACCACTTAAAGAAAAGAGCATCAGTGAATCATTTTTAGAAATAGGAGAGCAAAAGAAAGTTCTGAAGGAGACACAGACACATAGGGAAGTGTTGGACCTACCATGCTAAATTTAAATTATTAAAAAAAACCACACACACATGTGTACATAGAAAAAACAGGTCATGTAATAGTTCACAATTTCATATACAATTTCCTCTTATTTTCTTTGCATATAGAAGAGTTCATGTTTATTGATATATATGAAGTTTATAAACAAAAAGGAAACTTAATTAGGAAAATTTAAAAAGCAGACAATCCTGCTAGTAGGCCTTCAGAGGTTTAAAAGGAATTCTTCCTGGCCTTGGGTCAGTCTATTCACAACTACCATCTCACTAGAGTTCTGTAAAGTCACCCTAGGACTGAAGGCGCAGACAGGAATGGATCCGGAATCATGCTTCCCACAGCAAAGGACCAGGAGACTTCTAGTTTGAGAGATAAAAGAAACGTCATACCTTGAAGATCCTGGAAGGGCCTCAAGAATTAACGCTTAGCTCCCTGCCCACCATTCTCTGCTTCAGAGCCAGCACTCTCTCACTGATCAGACTTTTACTTAAAACTGTAGCTTCCCCTTTTGTGTGTAGAGAATCTACCATGCGTCTTCTTGCAGTAATTAGAAGTAAAAACCTTTTTAAAAAAAACACCCAAGAAAATGACTTGTATGTTGTTTTTGATGAACAGGACAGAAGAGAAAGGAAGAACAATAGGCAAAGAGAGAACCTAGCAGGAGGAGCGGTTCTGGCTGTCAAGAGGTCTCCAGCAAGTGAAGTCTGGAGCTTATTGGTGGGAAAAAAAGTAAGGGGACTCTTCCACAACCCATCCCACTATAACTCTCCTTCATGAATATAACCCTGAGCATTGATATTACATAGTAATGTTTCAGTATTAGCACAAAAGAATTACCAGCTTTCTGATGCAGAAAACTAACTCTAAGTGGAAAAGCCAGGAAGGACCCAGGCCAAGGCTTGTTATCTATGGGGCCCAATGTCTACAGATTTCAATTAGCAAACTGATAGTGTTATCACTCCAGAGTAAAAGCTTAACTTTGTTTTCTGGTGGAACCTACTTAGAGGCATTGATAAGAGAATTTGAAAGACTAAATTCCATTCCAGCATTCTTCAGACTGGGGAGGGGGGGTGAGGTGGGGGGGGGGGGTTGGAACATTCCAGGAAATAGATCCCTTATTCTGGGACTCAGAGAAACTGACAGACTACACACAACAAAACATTCCATTTAAATCCTCATGTTAAATGATTAATAGTAATAGTTCACACTTACATAATGCACTATCTGATTCTATCTCTACAAGGGCCCTAGAGAAGGTAATTATTATTATTCCCATTTTCCAGATGAGGAAACTGAGGCTCAAACAGGGGAAGAGATTGCCTATAGTCTTGAATGAAAAGGAAGGCCTGGGACTTAAAAACAACAGGTCTCCCAATCTCTGATTCCAGGACTTTGGCATTAGTCAAAGGAAACTTTCTACCATTCTGTAAAACTTTTACTTACCAAATGTAGCTTTTAAAATTTTTACAACCTCTAAATTAAAAACAAAAACAAAAACAAAAACAACAAATGAAGCAGGCTCTCCTTTCTCCCTGAATCCTTCTCCTCCCACTCAAGGCTCCATCTTTCTTTCTAAGTGGGGACCAGGCAGTTTGTTCTCTGAAGGGCGGACAGAGCAGGGCAGTTTGCAGAATACTCTGATGTAGAAATCTCTCTGCATCCAGTCCAAAGCTAAACTGCCTACCTTGCCTCCTTTTATTATACAGTATTTATTCAGTGCATATATAAAATAAATGTTCTTCACAGATCTTTCTGAAGCAGATTCCACACACAGCTGACCTTATTGGGAGACAAAGACTGGGTAGCAAGTCAAGTGAAAATTCAAGTACTCACCTCTAAAAGCCTAGTGCTTCCTTCTGTCACTGAGTTATGACTGCTAACTGCATGATCATTCAATCAGTAAACATTTAGTAAGGGCCAGTAACAAATACAATTGACTGAGAACTGACTGATCCTGACCTGGTTTTGGTTCCCAGGCCAATGGGTTTGACCAAACCTAGTCACTCTAGTCTCTGATTATTTTGTAAATCTCCCAAACTCTTCCTACCCCAGGTTCCCAAGCTTTATTTACAGACTTTTGCATGGTATACAAAACAAATTACCTGTTGAAACTGTGAGATACTTAACCCTTCCCACTGCAACCTAGTCATTCTCACTGCATTAGTACTCTATATAAACATGGTTCCCAGTCCCCCTCCTTGGGTACTCCAGCATTTGTTATGTGGTACCATGAGTTGCAACTCCTTTGCCCTGATTAAAGACCACCATTTTGTTGTATTTTCTGTTTTCATTAAAATTCAGATTGACACCTGCTGTGTTCTAGGCATTGTGCTAAAGTGTTGGGGAATATAAAAAAAAAAAAGACAAAAGACAGCCCCTCAAGAAACTTATAATCTAATGGGTGAAACAAAATGTAAACAAATATATACAAAGAAGTCTATATCTAGGATAAAAGTCCCTGCTTCATGGATTTCACACCCTAATAAGGCAATATGACATTGTTGTAAGTAACTGTTCTAATAAGTAATAACATCACAGAATTGCGAATCCAAGGATTAGAAATCACAAAATCTCAAAGATCAGCTTGTCTAAATAATACCAGAACAAGATTTACCTCTAGAGGATATATACCCAAGTCTAGCCTTTGCTTGAAGACCCTTAGTAGGAGGGAAACTTCAATCTTTCAAAGTGGTCCATTCCACTTTCTGAGAGGAAAGAGAAAAAGTTTTCCTTACATTCAGCTTAAATCTAATAACAATAGTTAACATTTATGTAGTGTCTACTATGAGACAGGTGCTTTACTAATATCTAATTTGATCCTCACAGGTGCTATTATTATCATCCCATTTTACAGATGAGGAAACTGAAGCAAGCAGAGGTGAAGTAAGGCTGTCCATTATCACCATTACTATTCAGTATTGTCCTAGAAATGCTAATATAACAATCAAACAAGAAAAAAAATTGAAGGAATTCAATTCAATTCAATACATTCAATAAGGAAACAAAACTATGACTTTTTGTAGATGTGATGGTACACTTAGAGAACTCTAAAGAGTCAACTAAAAAACTAGTTAAAGGAATAAACAACTTTAGCAAAGTTTCAGGATATAAAATAAACTGACAAATCATCAGGATTTCTATAAACAACAAAGTCCAGAAGGAAGAGAAAGAAAAAGAAATTCCATTTAAAATAACTACAAACAGTATAAAATATGTGAGAAATGCTGGCAGTTTGGTTTCCACAGATTCTATGGGTGTTT
Organism: Gymnobelideus leadbeateri; assembly: GCA_011680675.1. Taxonomy (NCBI): domain Eukaryota; kingdom Metazoa; phylum Chordata; class Mammalia; order Diprotodontia; family Petauridae; genus Gymnobelideus; species Gymnobelideus leadbeateri. The sequence continues at coordinate 56,169 of WOXC01001581.1, forward strand.
ACATGCAGGAAGGCATAAATCTGTAAAGAGGGGCCTGAGCTAGGCTGCTCAGAGTAGTTGGGAGATGGTCATTGACTTTTCATTAATATGCATGCTTAATGGGCAGGTCAGGAGAGTTATAACCCAGAAGAGCTGGAGCCAATCCCAGCTCTGAAGGGAGGAACGGCGGGAAAAGTCAAATGAAACGAACATAAAAAGGGCTTGCCTTTGTCTGATCCTTTGTAGTCCTTTTTGGGAGGCTACCCATAAATTCTTTACAGAATAAATGTAAAATAAAGATCATGAAACTTCCTGGATCCCCAACAAGTGTGGTTATTCCCTAGATAGAGCACACAGATTTTCATTTATATTCATTTCATTTATATTTCATTATATTTAGGAGTCTACCTGGCAAGAAAGATGCTGGAATTATATGAACACAATTACAAATACTTTTCACACAAATAAACACAGATCTAAACTACAAGAAAAATATTAATTGGTCATGGGTAGGCCAAGCCAATATAATAAGAATAACAGTACTACCTAAATTAATATATTTATCCAATGGCATACCAATCAAACTACTCAAGAATTATTGTATAGAGCTACAAAAAAATGATAAAAATATTCATCTGGAAAGGTCAAGAAAATCAAGAGAATCAAAGGTAGAAAAGGGGGAAAGAAAACAGCTTAGCAGTACCAAATCTCAAACAAAATAGTAATCATCAAAACAATCTATTACTGGATAAGAAACAGAGTGGGTGATCAGTGGAATAGATTAGATACAAAACATACAAAAATAAATGACCACAATAACTTAGTGTTTAATAAACTTAAAGATTCAAACCAATACAGCAAAAACTCACTATCTGACAAAAACTGCTAGGAAAATTGAAAAGAAGGCTGGCAGAAATGAAGCATAGACCAATATCTCATACCATATACCAAGCTGGGGGTGCAGCTAGGTGGCACAGTGAATAGAGCACTGAGCTGGGAGTCAGTAATACCTGAGTTCAAATCCAGCTTCTGACATTTGTATGACTGTGGGCAAATTACTTAACCCTGTTTGCCTTAGTTCCTCATCTGTAAAATGAGCTGGAAAAGGAAATGGTAAACCAGTCCCCAATCTTTGCCAAGGAAACCTCAAATGAGGTCATGCAGAGCTGGATATGATTGAAATGATTAAATAACAACAACAAATACCAAGATAAACTCAAAATGGGTACATAACTTAGACATAAAGGGTGATATCACAAGCAAATTAGGGGAACATGAAAAAAATGCACCTGTCAGATTTATTGATAAGGGAAGAGTTTATGACTAAGTGAGAGATATAGAAGATCACGGGAGATATGAACAAAACCAATACAGCCAAAATTAGAAGGAAACTAGTAAAAATTATACAGCAAGTTCTTATGATAAAGGCCTCCTTTCTCAAACATAGGTAACTGAGCCAACTTATAAAAATACAAGCCATTCTCTGATACGTGATCAAAGGATATGAACAGGCAGTTTTCAGAAGAAGAAATAAATAGTCATGAAAAAAAGCGCTCTAAATCACTAATAATTAGAGAAATGCAAATTAAAACAACTGAGGTATCACCTCACACCTATCAGATTAGCTAATGTTACATAAAAGGAAAATGACAAATGCTAGAGGAGATGCAGAAAAATGGGCATATTAATGCGCTGTTGATGGAACTGATCCATCCATTCTGTAGCACAGTTTGAAATTATGCCTAAAGGACTATAAAACAGTGCATGCCCTTTGACTCAGCAATACCTCTACTGGCAATACCCCAAAGAGACCAAAGAAAAATAAAAAGGACCTACATGTACAAAAACATTTATAATAGCTCCTTTTGTGATACCAAAGAAAAATACTAAGGGGATAGTCATCAATTGGGGAATGGCTGAACAAATTATGGTATATGATTCTGACAATACTATTGTGCTGTAACAAATAATGATGGGATGGGTTCAGGAAAACCTGAACTAATGCAAAGTAAAGTGAGCAGAACTAGGAGAACATTGTACACAGTAACAGCAATATTATAATGATTATCAACTGTGAAAGACTTAGATACTCTAATTAACACAGTGATCCATGACAATTCCAAAGGATTCATGGTGAAAAACACTATCCACTTCTAGAGAGAAAAATGATAAAACTCTGAGTGTAGATAGAAGCATGTTTTCTTTCACTTTCTTTTCCTTGCCTTTTTTTCCTTTCGTAACATGGCCATGTAGAAATGTTTTGCATAAATTTCATAATGTGTAATGGATATCATATGGCTTGCCTTTTCAACAAGTGGGAGAGGGGTAGGAAAGAGGGATAAAATTCAGAACTGAAAACAAAAACTAAAAAATAATGACAATATTTTTAAAAGGTTGATGGGTGTAAGGTACCATTTCTTATATATGTATATATAGGTATAGGTATGTATATGTAGGTATATGTATGTATATATTCATATACACATTTGTATACTACAAACTACTTCAAAGAAAGAATGCACTAGCATTTTGAATCAGGAAAGGTAGTGATTGAATTTATTCTTGAAGGAATTAAGTGATTCTTCATAGTAAGAAGTGAGAAGAAAGTACATTCCAGGTATGACCAGAGCAAAGGCTATGTGTGCTTTGTGTGAGGGACAGTGAGCAGTTTGCTAGAGCACAGAGTGAAGAGATAGGAGTACTGTATAAAGAAGTTGAAAAGATAGGCTGGGGCCAGGTTGTAAAGGGCTTTTAAAAAGTCAAGTAAAGGAATTTATATTTTATTTTAATTGTAATAGGGAGCTACTGGAATCTTTCAAGTAGGAGAGTGGTCAGACTTAGACCCAAGAAAATTACTTTTGAAAAAAAAAAGGAAAAAAAAAACACATAGGCAGTTGTTTGAAAGACAGATGGGAGTGGGGAGACACTTGCGGCAGGGAAACCAATTAGGAGACTATTGCAATAAACTAGGCAAGAAATGACGAGGGCATGAATTAATGTAGTAGTTGTATGATTAGTGAGAAGGGGTCAGATTGAAGAGATGTTGTGGAGGTAGAAACAGCAAGATTTGGTAACTTATTATGTTTACAGGCTGAAGGATAGTGAAGAGTTAAGGCTTTGAACCTGGTCCCAAATAGTGGTTCCCTTCTTTGGTTCCTCCATTTCTTGAGAGATGAAATGATCGTTGTCAAAAAATTAGAAGCTGTTATGATTTTCAGAGAAAGATGGCACCAGTAAATTTCTAGATAACCCCTATCCTTACTCACTATATCATGCCTCTAGCATGAGATTGTGTTCTGTTTCCTAATAACCTCATTTGTCTCTTTATTTTCTGGTCAGGTGGTCTATACTATACTCCAAAGAGAGTATTATTTTCCTCCTTCTGTAAATCTTTTCCCAAATGTTCTCCATCATATTTTCCCTTCTGGTTCCTGTATTCTCACATGAGTATAATTTAATAAACTCAATATAAAATGCTTCCCCTTATACCTATCCTATTCTTCTGAATAATGCATGCCCTTCCAGAGCTATATTCCAGGAATAGGTACAGGTACCATCCCACCAAAGTTTTTTAATGATACTTATGCCAGGGCCATCTCCAGCCATCCTCATCTATATATTCCAACTGGACCTAAATGGCTCCAAAAGGGAAAGTGAGGCTGGTGACTTTGCACAGCCCTCCCTCACCTAAATCCAATTCACTTGCATGTCATGGCATCACCTTCCTGATGTCATGGTCCTCTTTTCGAATGAAGGACAAACAACAACAATACTTATAAGGTAGCTTTGTGTAGCAGCAGCAATGGATAGAATCAGGAGTCTGGAGTCAGGAAAACATGAGTTCAAATCTGGCCTCAGGCACTTCCTAGCTGTGTATACTGGGCACTTAAACCATTTGCCTCAGTTTCCCCAATTATAAAATGGAGATAATAGTACCTACCTCATAGGACTGTTGTGGGGACAAAATCAGATATTGTAAAGGGCACAGCACAGTGCCTAGCACGTAGTGGGTGCTATATAAATGCTTATTTTCTCTCTCCCTTTCAGCAGTAAGACCTCTACTACTTGTTACCTATACTTCGCACATTTGTGCAGTGATATCTGAGGCAGTAGCTCTTTCTGTTGGATCCTTCTTTGTATTTTGTTTACTGTTTCTGGGTATTTTCTATTGCTATTCTTCTTCTAATATCATAGCCCCTCTGTGTACAATTTAGCTACCATCCCTAAGCTAATTTGAGTGAACCCATAATCTCCCATCTCCCTTTTGGAGTCGTAGGTGCCAGCGCTCTCATAGGGTGGCCACAGTACAAGTCAACAGCAGCCCCATGCACTGTGATCCTCTTTTTAGAAAACTGCATCTACCTGGACTGTAAACTTACCTCTTAAGATAACACTAACCCATCTTTTTTTAGAAATGTGCACCTAACATGGCATATGTTCATAGATATACATGGATAGAGGTTACAGGTTGAATTTGATGGGAAGGGATGATTATTATTTTTTTTTTTTTTGGAGGGCAATTGGGGTTGGGTGACTTGCCCAGGTTCACGAGGCTGGGTTTTTGTTTGTGTGTTGGGTGTCTGGGGCCGGATCTGAGCTCGGGTCCTTCTGGCTCCAGGGCTGGCTCTCTGCTCGCTGCGCCACCTAGCCACCCCAAGGAAGGGATGATTCTTAAGGGGTGAAGTCAAGAGGTGAGAGATGAAAGTGGCAAGAGGAGATGGAGAGAGACAGGGTAGGGTAAACTATCTCATGTAGAAGAGGCAAGGGGAAGTAGTTGCAGGGAGGGGAAGAACAGGAAGGCAAAAAGGCAAAAGCATATTCTCATTGAAGTTGGCTCAAGGAGAGAATCACATACATACTAAATGGAATATCTTACCTTCACTCACTCTCCTGAGTAGGGGAAAGGGGGATGAGAGGGGGGATGATGAAGGGGAGGGCATTCTGGGGAGAGGGGAGGTTAGAAGTATCCACTATCAAAGAGGGACAGGATCAAAATAGGGAATGGACCAGGTGGGAGGTGAGACAGGTGAGAGGGAAATATAAGCAGTCTTTTACAATATATCTACTATGGTAATGTTTTGCATAGCTATACATGTACAACACATACTGAATTGCTTATCTTCTCAGAGGGAGTGGGTGACAAGGGAGGAAGGGAATGGATCTGAAAATTGAAATTTTAAAATTAAATGTTTCATAAGATGTCCAGGCATTGGGGCTCAGAGATTCACCTTGCCCTAATGGCAAAGTCGAAGGGGGTATGGGAGAAGATATGGGAGAGAGCAGATTGGATGAGGGATATCTAGTGGGACTGCTATTCTGGGGTGGTGGATAGGGAAAAAATGGGGGAAAAATGTAACTCATAATCTGGTGGAAATGAATGATGTAAACCAGAAGTTAATAAAGCATTTGTTTAATTAAAAAAAAAAAAGAAATGTGCACCTATCAGGACCATCTTCTCTTATTCCAAAACTTGTCTTTAAAAACAGCATAAAGCTTGTGAACTCAGTGAGTCTTTCCCTTAGGTGCTACAATAAACTCCTCTAAATTTTCTCTTCCTGGGTTTCCTTCATTATTGAGGGCAAAGTCCAAACAAAGATTTTAACACCTCTTTATAATATTTATCTTGGTTGACATATGCAGACAATTTTCTACCTCTTGTCTCCTTTCAAAGTTCTCTCAATATGACTGGGAAGGCTCCAGGCAAATAAATTTTTCCAGCCCTTGTTGGCATATTTCATTCCTTTTCAGGAGCATGTCATTACTATATTTTAAACTATGATCTAAAAATTCAAATTCTGTTCTCAGACATGTTAACCAGCCGTTCACTTCCTAAACTTGCCATTCTCTTCTCAAGCTTTTTTTTTTTTTGCTTTTTGGAGGGCAATTGAGGTTAAGTGACTTGCCCAAGGTCACACAGCTAGTAAGTGTTAAGTGTTTGAGGCCGAATTCGAACTCAGGTCCTCCTGACTCCAAGGCCAGTGCGCTAGTCACTGTGCCACCTAGGCGCCCCTCTTCTCAAGCTTTTACTTTTCACTAGTACCAGTAATGAAAATACCACCTTTAATCCTAAGGTTTTGATTTTATTTCATTTTTATTGTGAACTTAATAATCATCAACAAACATACTTATTTCAGTATGCAAAGCAGATCAAGTAAGGGGACTGTATAAGAAGCTGTTAAATTCGGTTACACAGTTTGTTTTTTAGGATGCAGATAATTTTTTTCTTTTCTTTTCTTTTTTTTTTTTGTTGCTTTTTTGGAGGGAGAAAGGCAGGGTAATTAGGGTTAAGTGACTTGTCCAAGGTCACATGGCTAGTAAGTGGTAAGTGTCTGAGGCTGGATTTGAACTCAGGTCCTCCTGACTCCAGGGCCAGTGCTCTACTCACTGTGCTACCTAGCTTCCCTAAAGATAATTTTTCAATTCAATAAACATTTATTAAGCAGCACCTATTATGTGCCTGTTACTATGTTAAGCTCTTTGGATACAAATAAGAAAAAGACAGTGCCTTCCTTCAAACTTACAATCTAATGGGAGAAGTAAAGTTGAAATCAAATAGAGCTGTAGATGTAAAGTGGAGAGTGAACTGGAAAGTCTAAATGCTGCACTTTATAAAGAAACGGTATGTATGTATGTGGGGGGTGTTATGGGAATATATACATTTATCTATGAATATATAAAATTTAACGAAATTGTTCTGTTTGTATTCCCCTTAAGATCTTTTTTTGTTGTTCATTAAAAATGTTTTATTGATGTCCTTTTTTTTTGGTGTATCTATCACTATCCACCAATCTGCTACCACCTTTCAGTTTCTTTGGCCAGTTGTTCAAGACTTCATAATCCTTAGTGAAGTTTTTCTTAGCAGTGTCATTTTCATCCACACATTTTGTCCTAAAATGTGGTTCCCAGAACTGAACACAATACTCCATACAAAGGTAGAGGACAGAAGGACTATTATCTCATTCCCTCTGGAACTTAAAAAACTTGTGTTGCTTTACATGGTGAATCACTTGGGTTTTCATTCTCTCAACAAATAAGCTCTTTGTTTTCCTAAAATCAATTCCCAGGATTAAGATCAATCAATCAACCAATCAACCAGCAAGCATTTGCTAAATGCCTATTACACACCAAAACTACTAAATGCTGGGGATACAAAAGGTGAACCAAGCCTTGCCTTCAAGTAGTTTACAACCTATTGCATCCTCAGTGTAAGGGGGGAGACTTCTTAGAGAAGAGAGGGAATTTGAGGAGCAGTCTTAGCAGGGCTATTTCTCAACTCAAGCTCAATTTAGTCCATCCTTTAAGCACTTGAGGTCAATGTTACTTATATTTTCCTTTATTTTTTTTTCTATAGGTGTAGTTGTTCTGTGGCTAAAGGAGGAATATGTCAGGAGGAATACTTGTTTGAGGATAGCAGCTGTTATTTGTGTGACACCTGTCCCAAAGTTCATTGGTTTGGGACTTTCTCTTTATTGGTGAAGATGAAGGCCCTGCCTGTGTGAGAGTCATAGCAGTTAGTGAGAAGTGAGAATCAATTCTCTGTCAGTCCCCCTTAGCATATTCTTTAAACAAGAGTCTTCCAGTGTAGTATCCAGTCATCTTCCACCTTCCAGAGAGAAGATGGAAAAGGGCAAATCTGCCTCAGGATGCTGAAGAAAACAACTCTGACAAGACACGAAAAGAGGAGGTAGTGTCCATCATGTCCCTCTTCCCAGCTTGCTACTCTAGAGATTTCAGAGAGTTTTCTCCTAGGGTGAGATGAAGGACGTTCTCTCTTGGTTGAGTTACCTCTTTCCCAATAGGAGAGCTTCTTCATTTTGTATTGTCTGGTATATATTCTCCTATGTCTACCTTTATTGAAAGTTGCTTTCAAAAAAAAAGAAAGCTGCTGACTCAGTAACTCAATGTTCCCAGACCTGGTGTCAATTAGTGTTGGGGGGATCCACTGTCCAGTTTGTAGCTTTGTATTAGCTGGTGTCATCAGGTAGAAAGTCACCACCCCCCCCCAACATATTTGTACCTGGAAATTGTCATGAACTTGATACCTTGGGGAGGAATTAAGATGTAATAGCTCATGCCCTATCATGGACCTATCCAAATTGTCTTTATCTCATTACAAAAATTATTGACAAAACTGTTAATATAATTGTTAATGTAATGACAGAAAATTGTAATATGGACTGCCTAACCCTTAGTCATCCTGACAATGTCAAAATTCCAGTAATGTCCTTACATTGATACTTTTAGGATAACGAGATTAGGTTGAGCTGAACCATGCTGGGTGCTTCCCCAGGAATGTTACTTTGTGGGGAGCCCCAGCTCAAGCTAGACCTAAACTTCTGTTGTCTTTGTCCCCTTCTAGTGGGATTCGTGGCATAAAGGGAAAAATAGCTAGAATGAAGTGGATTTCCTTGCCCAGAGTGTCAAGGGCCACTGTGGGCTCATGACCAGGCCTTGCTACCTCTTCCTAAAAATCATAAAAATTTTTTCATGGCTCTCCTTGATTGGAAAATCCCCTGGATATCCCCCAGAGGGGCAAGTTTGCTACCCTGTTGCCTCAATTAAAGATGCTTTATTCTTCAACTCATGGTTTTGATTTATTTCAGGACTTGATATAAACAACAAATATTAGCTCCATCTTGAAGCCACTGTTAATCTCCAGTGAGCAGCCAGTCAATGTGTTTCTACCTTGATATACTTTTAATAAAGAATTCTCTTTGTCCTGAGGTCCCCCTTCCCTAAAAATGACAAAGCAATAAAAAAATTGGCTTGAACTCAATCATATTCCCTGAGTATATAGATATATTTCTAGCTCATCCCTCCCCCTCACCTCTATGAGGAGAGTAGAGTGGCCTTTCCTGCTTCTTCTCTGGCAGGAATGAAAAGTCTTCCTTGGAGATGGGTTAGGGGAAATGAGGCTAGAGATACTATTCAGCCTCCCTTCAAGTCACGTAATGTTAGTCCCTTCACAATATATGCAGCCTCACTATACACGTGATGCCCACCACTCCTCACGCTTGCTTTTTCCTCACGCCTCTTATCTCCTAATTACTGTATCATGGTATTTCAGTTTTATTAGCTGGGCTGGGCCCAGGTGCCCAATGAATCATATGATTATATGGTTCTTATCTTTTGAAGTCATATAGCATAGTATTCACTTTTATCAATCCTGTGTTCCAGCTAATAAAGTCCTAGTTCAACAAACATCACATCCCCCTGCCTCCATGCCTTCACTGAGTGCTAGATGATTTCAAGGCCCCTTCCAACTTTAGATTTTTCCTGTGGTCTCTGGCTCTCAGAAGCTACACAAACAATCCTTCCAGGCTCAGCTTTGGTTACATTTCTTCAATGAAAGGTTGATTACTGATTCCCCACCTCTGACCTCCTCAGTCTCTCTCCTTCTTCAAATCACCTGGTAATATACTTCTCTGGATATATGTTGTACCTGTATTATATTTCTTCCTCCTCCCAGAAAGTAAGCTCCTAGAAGATGGACTATTATGTTTTTGCCTTTGTGTCACCATAATAGGCACTTAATAAGAGTTGGTAGAATTTGAAATTCAGTTTTTTTAAATGTAATAATCATGCCATAGTCTATGCTTTCCTCCATTTTAGTTCAATGTTAGAAACCATGTGGTATAGTGGAAAGAGACCTGGACTTGAAATTAAAAGACTAACTTTTCAATCTGACTACTTCCTATGAATGTGGGCACTTAGAGACAGGTCACACCATGGCTAGATTTGGAATTAGGAAGACCCAAGTTCAAATTCTGTCTCAGACACCTGCTAGCTGTGTGGTCCTGGGCAAATCACTTTACCTTTTAGCCTCAGTTTCTTCATCTATACAGGGTTGTTATGCAGATATACTAAGATAATATAAATAAAGCACTTTGCTATAAATAGCTATGGGGCAAAGCATTTCACCTCTAGGTCTCAGTCTCTTCTTCTGTAAAATGAGGGAGAGTTGGACTAGATAGTCTTTTTCTTTCCACCTCTGGGATTCTGTGAGACTAACTGTGACATTTTCTTTAATAGGCAAATTTTGGTTCCCTGATGGGGCATCCCTTACCTGTACAGAGCCCCAAAGAGGATGGCTGACTTCCTCTAGAAGCCCCTTCTTTCATCTCAATTAGACTCTAAGGGAGTAGTTTTCAAAACATTTTGGTCCCAGGACACCTTTATGTTGCGAAAAATTATGTTGCTAAAAATTATTGAGGACCCCCCAAAATTTTGTTTATGTGGATTATCTCGATATTCACTGTATCAAAAATTAAAACATTTTAATATTATTATAAACATAATTTTGACCTTAGAGTCTCCCTTAAAAGGGTTTCAGGAACCCTCAAAGTCTCCACAACACACTTTGACAACCACTACTCCAAGGTAATATGACTTCTCTGTCTGCACTCTAGATAAGATAAAGAGCTAAGAGTCTAACTTTGAACCCTGGCATCTAAGATATCAGAGCTTTAAATCAATACTATCCCTTATCTGTCCCAATTAAAAGGATTATTTTGATGGAAGTTTAATTAGATAGCAGCAAAGTTACAGAAATTTGATAGTTTATCTCATAAAAGGGAAACATTAACTTGTTTTGGCAAATAATTCAATGAGGAAACTCTTAGGGAACAGGGGCTAACTTCCCTAAATTTTGCAAATCCCATACTCCTAAGCACAGGGCACTTAATGTATATCTTTTTAATTAAGGAATTTTTGGAAATGCAAAATTATGAAACAGGTTTTGATTTGAAGACTAAGAAGTCTCCCCCTTGGCAAATTAGTATTTGTTTATTTCCCAGTCTTGTGACAGTTTAGGATTTTGGCCCTTGCTTTGGAGGAAATGGTAGCTCTCTCCCAGTGCAACAACATCTTTCTCCATCCTCCCTTCATGGAAGGGGTCATTCCACTTCTCTTCAATGCATTTCTATCCAACAAGTACCTACTATGTGCAGAGCCCCTTTGCTCTCCCGCCTCATCTCTGCCTCCTGGCTTCTTTCAAAATCTCACCTTCTACAAGCCTTTTTAGTACCCCCCCCCATCCTAATGCCTTCCTTCTCTTGATTATTTCCAATTTACCCTGCCTATAATTTGATTGTACATATTTATTTGCATGTTAGACTGTGAGTTCTTTGAGAGCACAGACTATGCTTTACCTTTTTTTGTATCCCAGCACATAGCACAGTGCTTGGCACATAACAAGCACAATTAATGTTTATTGACTAGATGATAAAGTATAGCTAAGACTTATGGTACAGTGGAAAGAGTGCTGAATTTGGAGTCAGAATACCTGGGTTCACATCCTGCCTCTGATACTTACTATTTGTGTGACCTTAGCCAAGTGACTTAACCTCCCTGGGTCTCAGTTTCCTCATCTGTGGAATGAGGGATTTGGGCCAGATCAGAGCTGTCAAATTCTGGAATTCCCAGGGTTCCGGGATACACTTTGACAACCATTGCTCTAAGGTAACACCCCTTCCCTGCCTGCACTCTGGTGAAGATGAGTGTTATACAGGAACTGGATGAAAATGCAATTGGGAAAGAGTTAACAAAATAAAAATACAATGGAACATGGATAATATTAATATGTGGTTTTCTAAGTCCATATGTGAACCACAGAGATCCTTACTTAGAGACACCCCTGTTTCTCTTTGTGTTTGACACCCTAGCACTAGATGAATTCTAAGGTCCTTTCCAACCTAAATCTATTATCCTGTAATTTAGTTCCTGCCTCCCTATAGCTCATAGCCTAATAAGGCGATAAAGATAGAGTGAGATAACCATAAATCACAACATTACATGAAAAATGCATTAGAGAAACAGATTAAGGACTTGGATCTCACACATTAAAAAGGTAGCTCATTAGTGATGGTTTCTTGTTCAGTCATATCCAACTCTTCACGTCCAACTCTCCATACCCCATTTGGGGTTTTCTTGGCAAAGATAATGGAGTGGTTTGTCATTTCCTTCTCCAGTTCATTTTACAAATTGCAGAAACTGAGGCAAACAGGGTTAACTGACTTGCCCAGGGTTATACAGTTACTGAGGCTGGAATTGAACTCAGGTCTTCCTTATTCCAGGCCTAGTGCTCTATTTACTATATCACCTAGCTACACCCATTAGTGACAGAACTAGAGACTAAAGGAAGACTTCACAAAGGAGTTGGGATTTGAGCTTCACTTAAAGGCTGGATAAAATCCAATGAGTAAAGAGGCCAATGAAATAGTTTGGTCAAAGGCACAACGGTGGGAAAGAATATCATGCGATGAAGGGGCAGTCTGGCAGTGCTTAGAGAGTGGGAGAAAAGTAAATACGAGATAAGTCTGGAAGGATCAATTGATACCAGATTGTGGAAGGCCTTAAGTATCAGACTAAGGAGTTTTAACTACTTGGTAAAGAATAGTGAGGCATCAAAGATTTTTGAGCAGAGGAATGCATAAAGAAAGAAGAAGAGAGGTGAACAGAAGCAGAAAGAATCACTAAGAAGTTATTGCAAGAGTCTAGGGCAGTAAAAATAAAAGTCTGAGTTCTTGTGGGAGCAAGACAGGAAAGAATATATGAGAGAGATATTATCCATGTGGAATTAATAGGAAACAATCGTAATAATAGTATCTAACATTTATATAGCACTTACTATGTGTCAGACACTGTGTTAAGCATTTTACAATTATTATCTCATTTGATCCTCATAATAACCCTGAGAGGTAGGTGTTATTATTATAATTGTTTTCACAGATGAGGAAACTAAGGCAAATTGAGTTTAAGTGTCTTGCCCAGGGTAGCTGGGGAGGTACAAAAATTGGGGAACAGGAAAAAGTTGAAGGTAACTCCAGCTATTTGAATATGGGAGACTAGGTGAATCTTAGTGCCACAGGCAGAAATAATGAAATTAGAAGGATGAACAATCTTTTGGGGAAAAATAATAATCATGGTTTGGGCCATGTTGAGTTTGAGCTGGAATGTTCTCCTCAGACACCAGTCATTTTGAAGGGTTTGCTCACAAGTATGAAAAATCAGCAATACTGAAAAATCTACTGGCTCCAACTTCACTCCAAAGCTTTTCACCTTCTTTTAAGTGTAGCGTCTAGGCACACCCACAGATTTTTGCAGAGCAAGTCTCCCAAGAGATGGCTACCCCAGGTTCAAAGTATTTTGTAGGTCCATATCCTATAAAAAACATAACTCACAAGCTCCCACAAATGCATTTACCTTTGTTTTTGTTGTTGTTCATCCTTCATTCTCAAAGAAGACCAACAACATCAGGAGGGTGATGTCTTGACTTGCAAGTGAAATGGATTTAAGTGACACAGCTGTGCAAAGTCATAAGCCTCACTCTCTTCTCCATAGTCATCAGAGTCCAGTGGCAAGTCAAGATGACTGGTGATGGCCCCACATTTACCTTTAACAGAGAGCTAGAAGACACAATTAGTTTAAAACATTCATGAAATATTGTACTAAGAAACATAGCAACAAAACATTTCTTGCACAGATCTAGAGCATGTTCTCCTGCAAAATACAAACAGTATCAGCAGAAAAAGTGGGTACTTATAGTGGGGTACATATACAAACATTAGGGACATATGGCTAAGGCACACATATGGAGGGAAAACTCCAATAACACTGATGTCTACTACAGATATTACTGAGCTGTGCCAGCAGGGTCTGCTCCCTCGTCTCTATTTGATGGGTCTGTTTCCCATCATTCTTAGAGTCTCTGCAGGATACTGCTTTGCTGGATGGATAGTGTCTACTAAGGGCCTTTAGGCTGTAGCCTCTGCCACCTCCAGATTCTGGCTCAGATGAAATCTTTGTAATAGGAGTCTGACACATGCATTGTGAGTGCCTTTGATGCTACTGACCATATGGGAGAGGCTGGGAAACCTGCTTCTAGGAGACTCGTATAATGGAAGTACCTCAGAGAGACTTTAGAACATATTTAGAACTGGGAGAGATTTCAGAAGCACTAGCCCACCAGAGCTTCAGCTATTTTTTTCAGCTGCTTACTCTTGGTTTAACTACTTGCTGGCGGGTTAAGACAATACTATACTGGCCTTCTCTCTTCTGAGGCACCTCAGCATTTGTTCTTTTCCATTAAAGTTGAATGAATTAGAGACTGTGACCCTATGACTTTCAAAAGGTCAAGAAAATGAGCTTCCTGGATTCCAGAAGCTACTTAAAGTCTAGGATTTGAGGAGTCTATATCCATGCTAGGTTTTTCAGCCAGCCTAGTATCAATACCAAAACGTATTCTTCTGAACTCAATCCAGTAGTGGCTGAGATAAGGGCTCATCCAGCAGTCATGTAGCATCTGGATGTGAACTTGGTGGGGCCAATGCTATGGAGGAACTGTGCTAATTTTGAACCTACTCTCTCCAAAGACTGAGGTAGTATAGTGGACAGTATGGCCCTAAGATACTGAGAGGAAATGTATGTACTTTTGTTATTGATATATCTTTGAAGTTAATATCCCTTTGTAAAAGCACATTAATGTTAAGTGGTTAAGTGGAATTGAGGACAGTTACTGGTAGCTAACAGGAGAAGTGGGAGAGAACACAACTAGTTGTCATTGATGTTTTAGAGAAGAGACACAATCTCAGCCCCTCAGGGTACCCCTTGAACTCTAAGGGTCAGATGTAGCAGGTCCCTGAAAAGTAAGATTAGAGAGATATTTTATCTTTTTAAAGTAAGAGGTGGTGTGGCAATGTTTTCTCTGCTTAAAGTTTATACTATACACAAAGATTTGGAGTGAGGATTCCAACAATTGAGACAATCAGCAAAGGTTTCTTGAAGGAGATGACACTGAATTGAGCCTTGAGGGGAGCTAGTGGTTCCAAAAGATAGCGATGAGGAATAAGAGGTTTGTAGGCATGGGGAATATTTTACTGTGTAAAAGCATGAAGGTGAAAGGTGGAATGTTACCTATAGGGAACAGCAATCAGGTCAGTTTGGCTAGAATGTAGAATACGTGAAGGGGATCAGTCTAGAAATGTAAGATTGGTGTTAGATTGTGATGGTTTTAAATGCCAAATAGATATTGGTACTTTATATAGTAATGGGGGAAGATTCAAGCTACTTTAGCAGGGGAGTAAGAATATCAATTTGGCAGCTATGTGGAAGATGGATTAAAAAGGAGAGAGATGGGATAAAGGGGAAACAATTCAGAATGAATGAATAAATGAAAAAAACATTAATCACTGTGTGTAAATCACTGTGCTAATTGCTGGGGATAAAAGTAGAAAAATATGACAGTCCCCTGCTCTCAAGCAGTTCATATTCTAATGGGGAAGAAAACACATATGGAAGAGTTCAGCTGCAAGTTACATAGAAAGGTCCCATAGTCCTTAAAAGGTAGCAGCAAAACAGATGACAATGCTTTTTCTTTAATACAATTTCCATTGATAAAATCATAACAGTTTCTAATGTTCACTGCCAAGGACTTTTGTAGCAATATTTTCTATTCTAAGTCATTAGTAGCTGTGGTTGTAGCAGCTGCAGGAGTTGTCAGGTTGTATCTCCTCAGGGGTTGCTTCCCAGGATTATGGCCAAGGTGGTGGATGGGGCAGTTTGACTTGCCTGGAACATAATGCCTCATGTCTCTCCCTCAGGGTGCCTTGTAATCTTAGCTAGGCTGGCTCACCTGTCCTGTGGGTAACAATTGGTTAGCAACTGGGAGGGATGGCTGGCTCTTTTTCTACAAGAACTGCTTCTTCAGATGATGGCTGTGAGGGCTAGACTGGAAACAGGACTAGTGATCTAGGTGGGTGCTGCCACTCCCAATGTTCCTGTACCTATAAGCCTTTTGGTGACAGTTGGTTAGCAGACATCGCTGAAGAAGGTGGACCCCTCCTCCACAATGATTTTTCTCTTCACATATAAATAAATAATCCAGGCAAGAGGTGATGGTGGACTAAATTCAAGTGGTTGTGGTGTAGAGAGAACAGGCCGGAGGCAAGAGATGTTGAGGAAACAGACTCAACAAAACTTGGTAATTAATTGTATATGAGTGGGGGAATGAGAAAGTGAAGAGTTAAAGAGGGCTAGGCTGAAAAAAGAAGGTATTGGACTAAATGATTCTTTGATTTCTTCCAGCTCTAAATCTTCCAAATTGCCAACGAGGTACCCCTATAGTTCCAATTCCCCCACTCTACATTTTCCACATTTCCTTGGGAGAAAGAAAATTTCCTTTTACTCCTAATCTAAGTTCTCTCCAATTCCTTCTGTCTTCCCTCTCACCCTTTTGATATGATTTTCACATATCAAGCCCACTTGGCTTAGTCAGTATCAACCTCTTGCCTGGCTTCCTGGCCCCTCACACCTGCCTTTGTCTATGATGGTTACAAATCTGTACTGCTAACAACTTGGAATCAGGAGTCTAGGGTAGGAATTCCAGATCCAACATTTACTGTGTGGTCATAGGCAAGCCACCAAACCTTTTTGGGCCCAAGTTTCCTAATCTGTAAGATTGAGTAATAATACTTATACTGTCTTATCTTACAAATTGTTATGAAGGAAGTACTTTAATAAGTGTGGACTATTATTAACATCTCTCTACTTGTTCATTTAATTGTTTACTCATCAACCTTCAATGGTTCCCCACTGGCAACAAGATGAAAGTTAAATTAATGCAAGGTCTTCTGTCATCTGGCTTGATTCCTCGTACCCTCCTTCCAACCTGATTGGTTTCTTCAGTGTCCCATCTCATGGGAACTCTCTCTTTTTTTATATATATTTTTAATGTTCTTTTCTTTTTAAATTTTAAGTTCCAAATTCTCTCCCTTCCTCTCATCTGCCCCCCACCCACTGAGAAGACAAATAATATGATATCAGTTATGCATGTGAAGTAATTCAAAACAATTTCATATTAGTCATATCACCCCAAAAAGTGAAAAATTATACTTCAATTTACACTGAGTTCATCAGTTCTCTCTCTGGAGATAGACAGCATTTTTTCATTATGAGTCCTTTGGAATTGTCTTGGACCACTGTATTGATAAGAGTAGCCAAGTTTTTCACACTTGGTCATCATTACTACATTGCTGTTATAAAGCACAATGATCTCCTGGTTCTTCTCACTTCACTCTGCAACAGTCCATATACATCTTGCCGTTTGTTTTTTTTTTTTCTGAAACCAAGACGTATATCCTTCCCTCTCGCTCCTTTTATCCTGTCTCTCCTCAAATCTGTCTTGCTTCTGACCATTGCCTCCCTCAATCCATCCTCCCCCTTATCATCCCTCCTCCATTTCTCTTATTCCTTTCCCTTCTTATGTCCTGTTGGGTAAGATAGATTTCTATGCCAAATTAAGTGTGAGCGTACACACACACACACACACACACACACACACACACACACACACACACAAATATACTTTCTTCTCTGAACTAATTCTGATATGACTAATATGAAAGTGAGGATCAAGCCTTGTGTTTGAATGTCATATTTTTTATTTGGCTCTTGTTTTTTCACCAGGAATGCTTTAAAACCCTTATTTAATAAAATACCAATTTTTCCCCGGAAGAATTATAGTCAGTTTCACTGGCTAGGTTATTTGTGCTTGTAATCCTAGCTCCTTTTACCCTCTGTAATATCATATTTCAAAGCCTCCACTACTTTAATGTGGAAGCTGCTAAATCTTGTGTGATCCTAACTGCAGCTCTACAGTATTTGAATTTTTTTTCTTTCTGTTTGCAATATTTTTACCTTAACCTGGGAGCTCTGAAATTTGGCTATAATATTCTTGAGAATCTTCATTTTGCAGCCTCTTTCAGGAGGTGAAGGGTGAATTCTTTCAATTTCTATTTTACCTTCTTGTCCTAGAAAATCATAATTGATCATTTCTTGAAATATCATGTTTAGGTCCTTTTTTTTTGATCATGGCTTTCTGTTAGTCCAATAATTCTTAAATTATCTCTCTTTGATCTATTTTCCAGATCAGTTGTTTTTCTAGTGAGATATTTCATATTTTCTTCTATTTTTTTTATTCTTTTGACTTGTTTTTATTGTTTCTTGAAGTCTCATAGAGTCACTAGATTCTACTTATCCAATTCTAATTTTTTAGGAATTATTTTCTTCAGTGAGTTTTTGTACCTCTTTTTCCATTTGGCCTATTTTGTTTTCTAAAGAGTTCTTTGGTATTGATTATGAGACATGGAAGACGCTGGCATGTGACCATCCAGCATAGTATGTCCACATCAAAGTAGGCACTTTGCTCACTCTGTGAGCAAAGCAGAATTGCAATAGCTCAAAATAAATGTGAGATGTACAAATTTAGGGACATCTCTCCTCTAAATGTTCATATAGACAGTTTGTGCCCAAATTGTGGTAGAGCCTTCCAAACTCATATTATTTCTGATTAGCCACAGTTGGACACACTGTGTATTGATCTCGACATTGTGATGTCATTTTGGTCCTCTTCAAGTATGTACATATTGTATAGTAAATCATTTCCCCCATCTAAGTCACAGTTTCCTATAAAATGGAGATAATAATATTTATAGCATTGTGAAGATCAAGACTTTGTAATCCCTGAAGCTTTAAATAGAATGGAAGTTGTGCTTATGAGACCTTGGGCTTCTCATGTCATTTCCCTGGGTCTAAGTTTCCCCATGGCCTCTGAAGTCCCTTCTACATCTACATCTATGATAGAAGAAAAACAGGTAAGTACCAGGCACTGTGCTAGGCACTTTACAAATATTATTTCACTTGATCCTCACAACAACCCTGGGAGGTAGAAGCTCTTATTATCCTCATTTGTAAAATGAAGAAACTAAGGCTGAGAGAAGGTAAGTGCCTTGACTAGGGTCACATAACTACTAAGTTTCTGACACAAAATTCAAACTTAGGTCTTCCTGACTCCAAGTCTAGTACTCTAAGAAATTCTGATTTTTTTGTTTTGTCTCCACACACCTCTCACCCCATCTCCTACACCTAACCTTTAGTTGTCTACTTCATTCCAACTACTATTGACTAAATTAAATGAAAATGAACTAACTGAACAAACATTTATTAAGTACCTACAATGGGTGCTAGGTGCTAGGGATACAAAGCTAGGTATGAGATAGGTCCTGTCCTCAAGGAGCTTATAATGTACTGGTGAGAAAGATTGACATAACTCTGGTAGAAGAGAAATGAGATCAATGCAAAGGAAAGATCCAGATAAAATGGAACTTGAGGAAGAAGGAATCACATTAAGCTACAAAAGAAGTTCTAAAGAAAGCTTCTCTAAGGAAGTGGTATTTTAATTTGGCCATGAAAGAGGGAGAGACTTCAACAGATGGAGATGGGAAATGAAAATGAGAACGAGGGGTACATTCAAGGTATGAAGGATGGCAGGGACAAACACAAAGAAATAGGAGAAGGCAGGACAAGAATAAGGGCTGGAGGGGGGTCCAATTTATCTGCCATGTCAAGGTGAAGGGGAACAACATGAGGAAAAGCCAGAAAGATCAGCTGGAGCCAGATTGTGGAGGGCCTTGAATGCTCAGATCAGAGTAAATGCTTATGTGTCATTCTTTCACTTTCCTTTATTAAGGCAATAGGTCCCCCACAGAACAGAAAATGTTGAGTTGGAAAAGGAATTTAGAGATCATCACGGTAGAATGAAAGCTTTTGGAAGGTGGGGACTGTGTCATTTTACATAGCACAGCATACTACACAGAGCAGGAGCTTGTTAAATGTGTCTAGTCCAATGCCCTCATTGATGGAAGAGGAGCCTGAGACCCAGTTACTTGCTTCATTTAGTTTTTGCTCTCAGGTTTCCTGCTTATTCTCACTCCTGCAGTTCTCTCCTCACATACCACTGAGGGTTTTCCATATTTATGACAAGGGTCAGTGGTATGTGGGGTCAGTTGCACTTCCCAACTGACCAGAAGGTCAGAAAGCCTCCCTGCTGGCCTTCATTCTAGCTTTCACCTGCCCACTCTTTATCCCTATCTCTTGTTTATCAATAAAGCTGGGGAAGGCAGAGCAGTCTAGAGGCAGCACAAACACTGAGCTCTATTCCCATTGCTTACGACGAGGTAGGGCCCCGTTAAACTCCGAAGGAAAATCGAAAGAGCAAAGGTTCACCCTGGATCATTTCTTTTGCCTCCAGTCATTGCTATTTGAACTATCACCAGAACGTCTTCATTCAGCAGCGGCCACCTTTTTTTGCGCCCTCCATTTGTACTCTTCCGTGGCTCTGGCTGATGGATAAAGCTTCTCTTCCATGATTAGCCTACTCCATGGGGAAAGAGGGAATTTAAAAACTCTGATCGCCCCTGTAAGATGACCTGCCCTCCAGGAGCTTTCATCCCTAACAACACTAAGCACGTGCTGCCCTGCGTCCACACCTTTGGAGCTCGAGAACAGCCTTGGAAGCTCTCCCTCCCCATTCCGAGAAATGAGGCTGGGGATATTTGTTTCCGCCTGAAGGTGAACACTACAGCTAAGGGGGCTGGCCAAGGGCCGTGGGAAAGAAGGAGAACAGCGCACGTGCACTACTTTCAAAGGCACTCTCAGCCAATCCAGGAGACCACTCCCTCCTTCCCTCCCCGCCACACGCCACACGCACCTGCACT
This sequence comes from Gymnobelideus leadbeateri, assembly GCA_011680675.1. Classification (NCBI taxonomy): domain Eukaryota; kingdom Metazoa; phylum Chordata; class Mammalia; order Diprotodontia; family Petauridae; genus Gymnobelideus; species Gymnobelideus leadbeateri. The sequence continues at coordinate 76,700 of WOXC01001581.1, forward strand.
CTTTGGGAGCTTCGTGATAGGCGAACTGAACTGGCCCAGAGGTGGATTGCAGCTTCCCTTCCCCCAGGTGGAACTCTATGAAGGCAATTCAGTTCAGTGAATAGGCCTTCACATCTCCTGGGCTTCCTGTCTTCCTGTGTTCAGCCAGGAAGAAGCTGCTGGTAAGGGAGAGCTGAAGGCCTTTTAGTGCATAGCTGAGGTCTCTGAGCCATTCCCTTAAGCTGGGCAGAACACCCAAGGGAAGCTTGTTTGCTGCCTTGTGTCTCTCTCTCTCCACTGGTGCTGGATCCAGAGTTCTGAGCCAAGCCAGTTATTTGACTTGAAGTTATAAAGTTCCTTTAAACTCTTAAGTCCCCGGTTGTCAGTCAGAATCACCAAAGAACCTTTGAGGACTCTACTCCACAGAACACAAGACTTCCTATTGTATTAAACATAAACCTAGGGTGCTAAGAACCAAAGGGCTAGGTGAAGTTGGCAGGTGCCAGTGTTTGTTTTGTAGTCTCCCTTTATTATGTATATCTTTCAGCAACGAAATCATTGGTTATTTGGCAGTCTTTATGTACCAACTCTGGGCAAGGCACTGTGCTAGACACTGAGTATAGGAAACCAAAGATGAATAGTCCTTGTCCTCAAAGAGCTTGGATTCTATTGGGAGAATACAGTCTATAAGTATAATAGAACTAGAACCAATGTTAGTGGAGAGGATGATAGCAGATGACAGAAAGAAGGCATTGCTGTTCAACTTATTCTACAATCCTCTGGAGTTGTTCTTGTGTTTCTGTTTTCTCTGCTGAGGAGAAATGATCTTTGGATTAGGAAAGACAACAAACAACTTCTGATAAGCATTCGATGTACGAAACAAGTGGGGAGATAGCAGAATGTGCCTAAATGCCTTTGATTGCAAGGCAGTAGACCAGGAGGCAGCTAAATATTAGAGTCAGGAAGTCCAAGTCCAGCAGTCTCCAAGGCTAGGAGAACTTGACTTGGAATCAGAAAGTTCAAATCCTGCCTCATATACTCCCAAGCTGTGAGACACTGGGCAAGTCACTTTCTTAGCCTCTCTTTAAGATGGGGATATAAAATGGGCACCTCCCTGCCAGGATCTCCCTGAGATATCATTTATAAAGTGCTTTGAAAAGCTTAAATCTCCATATACATACTAATTATTATTATTATTGTTTTTGGAGGGCCCTGAAAGACCAAGGAAAATGGGAGACATACTGTGAGAACAGAGAAGAGCAAATGCTGTAACTGATTTTATGAAAAAAGAAAAGAGTAGGCACCTGCAAAATACAGGTCAGTGACTTTGGCTTCAGACCAAAACTTATATTCTCATCAGATTTCCCCTGTTCTTTCAAGGAAGAAAGCAGTCCACCATTTGGGGTAAAGGAAGTGGGGACACATGTGAACAGTGTGGCACAAAGTTTAAAAATGTTACCCTCTGAAATATAGATATGCATATGCTCTTGTGTTGTTTATAACTGGGTTGTTAAGACCAGAGTATTTTCAGAAAGACTTAAAGAGCCTTCCTAAAATGAGGACATTCCTTTAAAAGCCACCTGCCACCAGAAAGTGAATCTTAGAATGAGAATCACAGAATTTGAGTTGGAAGGGTCCTTGGTGACTAATCCATACATGGAAGAAATGCCGCAGCTCTAACATATCTAACAAGTGGTAGCCCACACTCTTATGACTTCCAAGGAAAGGGAAGCCATTCTCATTCTCTCTTTCTTTCTCTCTCTCTCTCTCTGTATGAGGCAGTCAGGGTCAAGTGACTTGTGCAGGGTCACACAAGTAGTGTCAGGTGTCTGAGACCAGATTTGAATTCAGGTCCTCCTGACTCCAGGGCAGATCCTCTATGTACTGTGCCACCTAGCTGCCCTGAAGCCGTTGTCTTTTACGGCAACCCATTCTACTTCTGGACAGCTCTAATTATTAAGGCAGCAAGGTAGAACAGTGGATAGAGCTCTGGGCCTAGAGTCAAGAAGATCTGAATTAAAATCTGGCTTCAGATACCTGTGTGACCCTGGCCAAATCACTTAACTCTGCCTCAGTTCCTCATCTGTAAAATGAGGACCTGGTGGAGAAGGAAATGACAAACCACTCCAGTATTTTTGCCAAGAAAACCACATAGAGTCAGACAAGACTGAACAACTGTTGTTAGGTTGTTTTTCTTTATATCAAGTCTAAATTGGCCTCTTTGCAACTTATATCCATTTCTCCTGGTCCTGCCCTATAGGACCAGAAAGAACAAGTGACAACCATTCAAATGATGAATCTTTTAGTCTTCTCTTGTTCAGACTAAACATGCTCAGTTCTTTCAAATGATCCTTAGATGACATGGAATCAAGGCCCTGGTTCCCTCCTTTGGATACTTTACAGCTTATCAGTGTCCTTCAAAAACTGTACCCAGAGCTCAATTCAGTACTCCAGATGAGGTCTAATGAAAGTAGAAAATAGTGGATCTATCACCTCCTTATTCCTAGAACCCCTGCCCCTTTTAATACAGCTAAGAACTAAATTCACTTTTATTGACTGCCACATCACACTGTTTCCTTATATTGAGCTGTGGTTCACTAAAACTTACCTGCTTCAGACAGTCTACTGACTAATCATAGGTTACCCATTCTTATAGTTGTGATTTTTTTCACCCAAGTATAGCATTTAACAATCATCTCTATTGCATTTTATCTTATTAGTTTATCCCAAAGCTCTAGTTTGTCAAGCTCTTTTGGGATCTCTGCTTTCTCATCCAGTGTCTTAGCCATCCTCCCTGCTTTGTGTCAAGGTGCTTTAATGGCAGAAAGCTTTGTGAAGATAACAAATGTAGAGAAGTGCTAAATGACCAGTGAGAATCATAGAAGCATAGATATAGAGCTGGAAGGGGCCTCCAAGGCTATCTAATTTAGCCCTCTCCTTTTGCAAGTGAGGAAACTAAAACTCAAGGAGTTCAAGTTATTTACCCATCCAGTATGCATCAGAGGCAGGATTTGAACCAAGGTCTCCTGACTCCAGAATTAGTGCTCTTTCTACAATAGTGAAAAAGGAAAGCTCAACACTAAGAATCTGTCTTGTATTCTTCCAGCATCGAGTAAGCAGAAAAGATGACGTATCTGGCAGATATCAGGATCTTATCATTAGAAGGTATGACCTTAGGTCAGACTCACAAGTACCTAATTTTGCTCTTTAAGTGAGAATACAAAATTATACTTCTTTTTTTATACAAATGCTTTATTAACTTCTGGTTTACATCATTCATTTCTGCCAGATTTTGAGTTACAATTTTTCCCCATTTTCCCCCCTACCCACCACCCCAGATAGCAGCCCCACAAGATATCCCTTCATCCGATCTACTCTCTCCCGTATCTTCTCCCATACCCCCTTCGGCTTTACCATTAGGGCAAGGTGAATCTCTGTGCCCCAATGCCTTCACATCTTATCTCCCAATTACATGCAAAATAGTATTAATAATAGTATTTATATATATTTGAAACATTTAATTTTAAAACTTTGAATTTCAGATCCCTTCCTTTCCTCCCTTGTCAGCCACTCTCTCTGGGAAGATAAGCAATTCAGTATGTGTTGTACATGTATAGCTATGCAAAACATTACCATAGTAGGTATATTGTAAAAGACTGCTTATATTTCCCTCCCACCCATCGCACCCCCCACCTGGACCAATCCCTACTTTGATCCTGTCCCTCTTCAAAAGTGGGTACTTCCAACCTCCCCTCCCACCAGAATGCCCTCCCCTTCATCATCCCCCTCTCATCCCCCTTCCCCCTACTCCCCTGCAGGGTGAGATATCCCATTTAGTATGTATGTCATTCTCTCCCTGAGCCAAATTCAATGAGAATATGGTTTTGCCTTTTTGCCTTCCTGTTCTTCCCCTCCCTTGCCACCACTTCCCCTTGCCTCTTCTACATGAGATAGTTTATCCTACCCTGTCTCTCCCCATCTCCTCTTGCCACATTCCTCTCTCACCTCTTAACTTCACCCCTTAAGTATCATCCCTTCCCACCAAATTCAACCTGTGTCCTCTATCCATGTATACCTGTAAACACATATACACACATTCATATGCCCATATACCTTTCTTCAATTATTTTCATAATGAGAAGGGTTACATCAGTCACTGTTATTGTTTTTCCATGTAGGAATATAAATAGTTCAACTCTGATAAGTTCCTTTTGATTTCTTTTCCCTGATTACCTTCTCAAGCATCTCTTGCTTCTTGTGTCTGAATAATCAAATTTTCTATTCAACTCTGGTTTTTTCCTCAAGAATGCTTGAAAATCCTCTATACCACTGAATGACCATATTTTCCCCTGAAACAAGATACTCAGTTTTGCTGGATAGGTGATTCTTGGTTTTAATCCCAGGTCCTTTGCCCTCCAGAATATCATATTCCATGCCCTTCGATCCCTCAGTGTAGAAGCTGCCAGGTCCTGTGCTATTCTGATTGTGTTTCCGCAACATTGAAATTGTTTCTTTCTGGCTACTTGTAGTATTTTCTCCTTGATCTGGGAATTCTGGAGCCTGGCTATAATATTCCTAGGAGTTTTGGGGATCTTTTTCAGGAGGTGATCGGTGGATTCTTTCAACCTCTATTTCCCCCTCTGGGTCTAAAACATCAGGGCAATTTTCCTTGAGAATTTCTTGAGGGATGATTTCTAGGTTCTTTCTTTGATCATGGCTTTCAGGTAGTCCAATAATTTTAAAATTATCTCTCCTGGATCTATTTTCCAGGTCAGTGGTTTTTCCCATGAGATATTTCACATTGCCTTCTATTCTTTCATTTGTTTGGATCTGCTTAACAGCATCTTGATTTCTCATAAAGTCACTAGCTTCCATTTGCTCTAGTCTAACTCTGAAGGAATGAATCTCCTCAGTGAGCTTTTGAGATTCTTTTTCCATCTGGCAAATTTGGCTTTTTAAGGCATTCTTCTCTTCATTGCCCTTTTGGGCCTCCTTTGCCATTTGAGTTAGTCTATTTTTTAAGGTGTTATTTTCCTCAAAATTATACTTCTATGTATAATAGCACAAAGTACTTTGGAGAGTAGATAGATTTTTATGGATTTTTCCTTGAACATATTTGGGTACATGCATATTTCATATAATTTCCTCTGCTTTGGGTGCCCAAGGCAAGTACTTTATTTGCCTCACCCTTGTTATGCCACTGACTTATGTTGGAACAGGTATTCTACTCCAGGCTCTACCATAGCTTGCATGAAACCATTTAATGACCTTGTATTGACTCACCAAGCAACCTTCTGATGACTAATATGATTTCCCAAGTTACCTTAATACTGAGAAGAGAAAAACTTGGAAAGTGTTTATGAGCATCTGGTCATTGGAATATAGCATAATAGGAATATTATAGAATCATAGATCTAAAGTGGGAAGAAACCTCAACTATCAAGTCCAGCCTTCTCACTATGCACATGGGTGGTGCCATGGACAGACTGCTGACATGAAATTAGGAAGACCTCAATTTGAATCCTGCCCAAGATACTTGTGTGATTCTTTCAGCCTCAGTGTCCTCATTTGTCAAAAAGGGGATAAAATCCCAGGATTTTTATGAAGATAACAAATGTAGAGAAGTGCTAAATAAATGCTAGTTACTATTATTGTCCCCCATGCCTGGGATGCTCTCTTTCTTCATCTCCTTCTCCTGGCTTTCCTTGCTTCCTTCAAATCCCATCAAAAATACCACCTTACTGAGGCTCAAGTGGCTAAATGGCTTATTCAAGGTCATACAGGCAGTTAGAAACAGACTTTTGAGCCTGAGATTTGAACTCCAAAGTATGAGAACTCCAGAGTTAGTGATCTTTCTACTACATATCTGGTATTGCAATGACATCTAGGGTCAGACCCAACAGGTTTTCATAAGGACCTCATAGAATTTCAAGTTGGGAGGACCCTTAGAGATTACCTAGATTTACCATATCATTTTTATATTTCTAGAAACTGAAGCTCAAACCTGGGAAGGGGGTATGTGGCTAGGTAGCATAGTCAATAGAGCACTGCCCTGGAGTCAGGAGGACCTGAGTTCAAATCCTGCCTCAGACACTTAATACTTACTAGCCGTGTGACCTTGGGTAAGTCACTTAACCCCAATTTCCCTCCCTTCTCCCCTCCAAAAAAGCAAAAAAAAAAAAAAAAAAACCCAAAATCCAAAAAACAGACCAAAAACCTGGGAAGGGATGTCAAGTAGCAGAGCCAGGATTCCAACCCAGGTTCTTGGAATCCAAATCTCTTTCAATACATTGCTTTGCCTTTGTAAACTTATGCATTGGCATTGGCATTTGTTCCTTGTGAATTCATATGTTCCTCAGAGCCCAATCACTCCTGGTTAAGCTGACAAATTCAGGTTTCTGAATTTGGAAACAAGATCTTCCAGGACCGGTGGTCACCTCACCAAGGAACAAGTACCTCATAAGGCCAAACCTGATCAGCTTACATCCAATGCTCTCTTATTTTTTTAACAATTTATGTAATTAACCTTAAACATAAAAAAACTAAAAACTTTACAATTTTAACATTAGAAATGTCTTTAACATGGTTACATTAGTTAGTTCCATCGTTACTTTTGTCTATCTTTCCTACATCTTTTTTTTTTTTTTTAAAGCAATTGGGGTTAAGTAACTTGCTCAAGGTTACACAGCTAGTCATTATTTATGGGTGGGTGCTCATTTTCTGAGGCCGGATCTGATCTCAGGTCATCCAAACTCCGAGGCCGGCGCCCTTACTCACTGCGCCACCTAGCTGCCCCTTTAGGGCAATTGGGGTTAAGTAACTTGCCCAAGGTTACACGGCTAGGTTTTTGTTTGTGTGGATTAAGTGTCAGAGGCCAGCTCCGAACTCAGGTCCTTCTGACTCCAGGGCCGGCGCTCTATTCACTGCGCCACCTAGCCGCCCTTTTTTTTTTTTTTAAGCAATTGGGGTTAAGTAACTTGCTCAAGGTTACACGGCTAGTCATTATTTATGTGTGGGTGCTCATTTTCTGAGGCCGGATTTGACCTCGGGTCATCCCAACTCCGAGGCCGCGCTCTTACTCACTGCGCCACCTAGCAGCCCCTTTTAGGGCAATTGGGGTTAAGTAACTTGCCCAAGGTCACACGGCTAGGTTTTTGTTTGTGTGGGTTAAGTGTCTGAGGCCGGCTCCGAACTCAGGTCCTTCTGACTCCAGGGCCGGTGCTCTACTCACTGCGCCACCTAGCCGCCCCCCTACATCTTTTTAATAATAATATTTTTAACAAAAACCTAGCTGTGCAACCTTGGGCAAGTTACTTAACTGTAATTGCCCTCCAAAAAGCAAAATAATAATAATAATAATAATTTTTTTGAACCAGTGGTGTTTTGTCTTATCAGGCCTGGTGGACACAAAGAAATATATCTTAAAACTGTAAGCTAAATACCCACCACTTCAGAAATCATTTTTTTTTCCTTCCCATGTCCTCACACTCCCCTCAAATGATTTATTAAATTATTCTCCATCAAGCACCTAATTGCCACAAATTCACAAATTGGAATTCCAGGCTTTACTTGTGGATAGAATTGGGACAGAATCCCACTGTGGCAAACATTTCCTGATATTTAGCCCAGATCATCTTCTATAAGGGTGAAATTGTTGCACATTATGGTTCTGATGCTGACCAAAGCCACTTTCTCCTACGGATGGACTACCTGATCTGGGCACTCTACATACTCTCTTAAGTACTTCTACATATGACTGTCTCTCTTCTATGATTTTCCCTCTTTCTTTCCCTTTCTGTTTTTCGCAGGTTCAGTCATCTTTCTCTTGATTTTCCCTCTTCTCTCCTTCTACCTTCTGCTTTTCTTTGCTAATTGGACATAAGAACTGAAATGTATTTCCATTTTTCACCATCCTAATTGAATAGGTTATTTCCTGTTTTAATTTTAAAAGTGAATAAGCAGAAAGTTTTAGGTTTCTATCTTTAAAAAAAGGTGACTGTGCTTTGTGAGTTGCTTTTTTTTTCTCCTGAGACAGTGACTATCTATAGCAGTGGTTCTTAACCTTTCTTCTGTGTCATGGACTCTTTTGGCAGTTGGGTGAAGCCTATAGGCCCCTTCTCAGAATAACATTTTTAAATAATTGAAGGAAATGCAAAATTTCAGTTAGAGGTTAATTTTTAAAAGTTGGGGTTTTTTTTCTATCCAAATTCACAGACCTGAAATATATTCATATATCCCAAGTCTCTTCACCCCAGTTTAAGAACCCTAGCTCTACTTTTTTAAAAATTTCCCAGTTTTGCCTAATCCCAATTAATGCTGTGATGTCCTACTGCCAGAAGGAATGACATGGGATTGATGACTTGGGTGATGTGCTACACCAAGTCTCCTCCAGGGCTTCCTGAGTTCCATCCCCTTCAGGAGCAACATCCTAAAAGTCTCACCCCTTGTACTTTGTATGTGTAAGCAAGTACAACTTAGTGTTGAAATCTCCAGCATGATTAAACCCCAATAACTTGGTTTCTCTCTGCAGTCTCCTAAATCACTGAGTTTAGTTCCCAAAAGAAACTAGTTTGATGACAAACTGCAGAGTGCACAGAGCATTAAAGATCTGCTAGTACAGTGACAGGCAATTGACCTTTGGTCAAGACCTTTTATAAATAAAGAGTGTGCGTGCAGAAAAAGATAAAGGCACTAACTAGTAACTTGTGAAGAAGGGCCAGATAAAAAGAGAGAAGCAAGGGGCAGGGGGCAGGAAGACAGAGCTGGGAAGGGCTCTCAACGAGGAAGGAAAAAAAGAGAGAAAAAGAGAGGGTGAGGGGCTGAAAAAGCTCTTTCCAGTTCCTTTCTCCTTCCTCTAATTATATTGTCATTTTGTTACTCATCGGGACAGCAGCAATACATTCTCTTCCCTGCCATGGATATGATCTTTGGCAAGAACAAGAAGGAACAGCCAGAGCCTTTGAGAGCCAAAATTAGAGGTAAGAAATGGTAGATATGGTGGAAAACTTGGACTGTCTCAGATGGATGAAACCTTTGAGCAAACTAAGGATAAGGATGTCTGAGGGAGACTAGGCTAGGAACATGCTCACAAACTCATACATGCATACAAACATTCCTATATAAATACCTTTATTTATCCAAATATATACTTTCACATATTTGTATGTAATTCATACTCTCATACACATCTATTCATTCTTCTTGGAGGTGAACACCCCCTACTAGACTTCATGCTTTATTCCCTTCATCCTTTAGCATAGCACTAGGCATAGTAGGCACTTGATGTATGGAGTTTAATTCAGGCCTTTATAATCTCTCTGTTTGCTGCTGTTTTTATTATATATCCCTTAGGCTGTTGGGGAAAGTAACTAATTCTAAATTACCAGACAGGTACCTAAGTAGGTCAGCGTCACTCAACCTGGGAAGCAATAGCATAATGATATCCAATGATGAGAATAGCTCGTGTATTGTGTTTAGCTCTAGATCATGAGTGAGAGAGAGAGAGAGAGAAGATTTGACCCTCTGCATGTTGGCAGGGTAGCATTTGGCTTGGTTATTGTTTCTAAAGGCAGTGGGACCAGTAAGGAACATAATGAAAGAAGGGCTGACTTGTAACTAGTGTTTGGAGATTGAAGAATCTTCTTTCAAAATAAGATCTGTCAGGGCTACCTATGTGACCTTGGACAACAGTAATAATAACAATAACAATAAAATGTTAGGGTTTGCAAAATGCTTTACATTCAGTAGGGTCAAAATTAAATGGGGGATGGGGTCCACAGAGTAACTTAGAAAACCATAAATTAACATTATGTTGTATTGTATTTTTATTTATTTTTTTAAACATTTCCAAATTGCATTTTAATCTGGTTCAGTTAGCCTCCATGATTTTGCCTGAGCATGCCTTATGAATACTATTTATTCAATCCCCACAACTCTGTTAGGTAGGTCTATTATTATTCTTACTTTATACATGATGAAACTGTGGCTAAGGGATGTTAAGTGACTTGTCTAGGATCACATAGGTAATACTGACAGATTGTATTTTTAAAGATGTCCAAGGAGATTCTAGTAAGTGCCAGGGGCAGGATTTGAACTCAGGCTTTCCTGACTCCAAGTCCATCATTTTCATTCTGCCACCTGATTACCAATCATCTAACATCTCCAGGCCTCAATTTCCTCATCTGTAAAGTGGAAGGGACTGAACTAGATAACATTTAAGTTTCCTTCTAGTTCTAAGTCTATAATCCTATTATTTCTAACTAATCAATTCTCTTTCAACAATAAGAATAGAATGTGGTAATTAATCCCTTTAAATTTTATTTTATGCCTCTCACTAGAGGCATGAAAATTGTTTTAGAAAACCAACCTTGGGGTGCAGAACGGGCTTAATTTTGATGTGCTAACAGTCCCTAGTGAAAAACTAGTATCCACCTAGTAAACACTCATTTCTAGTGTTTTGGATTTTACACATTTGGGGCTGTGTGAACTCTCTTCATGTTATACTTCTTTCAGTAGCTCAGTTCTTTTTTTTTTTTTAATTTAAATGCTTTATTAACTTCTGGTTTACATCATTCATTTCTGTCAGATTTTGAGTTACAATTTTCCCCCCAGTAGCTCAGTTCTAATCTCAAAAATGAAAGTAAAATATTTTTTCTTTCTCTAGGTGAGCTGCCAACTTGGCTTCATGGAACTCTCCTACGGAATGGCCCTGGCATGCACACCATTGGAGAGACTACATATAATCATTGGTTTGATGGTTTGGCCTTGTTGCATAGCTTTACCATTCAAAACGGTAAGACAAGCAAATCATCTTGGAAGGTAGAAACAGCTTTTTGCTTAAGAGTTCCTCTGTCAGTAATTCAGTTTAATAAACACTTGCTAATTACCTATTACATACAAGTCATGGTGCTAAGTGCCTAGGATGCAAAGATGAAAAACAGCACAGTCCTTGACCTTCAAGGAATTTAGCATTTAATGATAATGGTGGCAGGGAGGGGATATAATATGTATGAAGACTGGAAGTATACTAGGGAGCCAGTGATGGGGACAAAGTCAGAAAAAATTATCTGGGAAAATTTGAAGAGGGAGAGAATCCTTTCAACTGGGGCTATGGGGAAGGTTTCCCAGAGAAGGTGGCACCTGAGCTTGATCTTAAAGGAAAAGAAGGATTTCATCAAGCAGAAGTGAAGAGGGAAGTGCATTCCCGGAATGAGAGACAAATTGTCCAAATGTAGAGAGGAAGATGGAATGTCAGAGTTCAGAGAATAGCTAGTTTAATCAATTAAACTAGAATGAAGAGTGTGAGAAAAGGAATAATGTGAAACAAGGTTGGAAAGGTGTGTTAGAACCAGATTACAGAGAGCCTGAAATACCAGGCTAAGGAGTTTGTATGTTATTCTAGAGATGATAATGACTCACCAATGGTTTTTGAACAGGGGAGTGATGTAGTCAGTCATGTGCATTACTGGGTTCTCTTCTCTCAATAGCCTGAAGGAGGTGAAGGGGAAAAAGTCTGCTTTCCCTTTGCAGTTATGAACTTTTGCCTTGTTTTTCGAGTTAGCTACATATAGTACAAGTACTGATGGTCTTGGACAGCTGAGGCGCAGAATCACAGATCTGGAAAGCTCTCATAAATTCATAGACTTATCAAGTTGATAGAGACTTCAGAGGGCACTGGGCTAGAGTCCAATCCTCTGCATAAAGAATGAATCATATCTACAAGAACCTGGACAGGTGTCCATCCAGTCACTATTTGAACACATTACTCACTCTGGACAGTTTTATATAGTTTCTTTCTTACCATTCCTGTCCTGATGCCTACCCAGTCTTCTTTTAGAATAAATATTCCTAGTTTCTTAAACTGATCCTGGTATCCGATATCCCGCCATCCTATTTACTTCTGAGCCACTCAATATATATTTCTCCCTTTGTTAAGTAGAAGCTGTTGTTGTCTCTGTCCAATAAATAGGTACACCCAAGTTAATTTGAGTTTAGCAAAAGCCAGTGTCCAAAACATGACCTGTAATCCAACCTAGCAACTTTTAACAGTATCTGCTACATATTAAGTCTTAGAAAATGGGAATACAAAGACAAGAAGAAATATTAAGTACTGCCTCAAAAAATTTCCTTTCTATTGGACTTTGAATTCCGAAAGGAACATGGTCATGAGGGGAAAGTGACCACCAGCCAGAACAAAAGGAAAATTAATTTCTTATTCCTGGTCCTTAGCTGTCTCAAAGAAGCCTCTCTTTTTGGTGTGGGAGTCACAAACTATCTTTAAAATAAAAAACAAAAAACAAAAACTCACTTCCTGGTTTAGGTGAAAGGATTTGTTTTCATTAATCCAAAGTTTGGCCAGAGACTGAAAGTAAATGCCATAACTTATTTGTTTATTACCTACCCTTCAAAAGGCATATACTTAATTATGTTGAATAATGAGCAAGAGAGTAGAATTTGGGAGTCTCTTCTCTTTAATCTTGTTCTACAATGTCAAGATGGACTGAGGCCCGTCTGTGAGGAATTCCAGAGACATTTCCTCTGAGCCCTCAAGTTCACTGCACTCTCAGCTTAGTCATTTATAAGAAGTAGTTGGCATGTTTACAACCCAACTGGATTCCATGTTTACATTTTGGGACAAACTGAATTCGTTTTTTGGGAAAAGACCAAATCAGAGGCCCACAGTATCTAATAAATATATTATTGGAGGAAACTCTCAGTATGTATAGATGTTTCATTTCTTTTTCATCTCCTAACAACTTTTATTTGTCAGGATCATCATTTTATGGAGCACAAATGACAAAGGTGAAATTACTTAATCCCATTTAAACCAAATTAAACCCTTAACATAACTTTCATCAGCAAAATCAAAGCATAAATATATTACTCAGCAAAAGCTTCAAAGTAGATTTTATTTATACGTTTGTTCACATGGCCATGAAATTGACAGTCCCCTTGGAGGCAGCTGTGGTGCAGTGAAAAGAACACTGGTTTTAGAGTCAGCTGACCTGACTTTGCGTCCAGATCTCCAGCTTTCTACCAGTATGGCCTTAGGCAAGTTAGATACCCTCTCTTGGCTTTAGTTTCCTCATCTTAAAATAAAGGGATTAGACTAGATGACCTCTAAGAACTAATCTAGCTCTGAATCTTTCATCCAATGATCCTTTCCAGGATTCCACATTTATTTTTTTCTGTGATATTTTTATGGGTATAATTTGTTTTACACTATGTAAATATTTCCTTTAACTCTTCTCTCTGCCCTCCCAGAGAGCTATTCCTTACAACAGATTTTTTTTTTAATTGAGCTAAACCAATCAAAACATGGGGGAAAATATGCTGTTATATGTAATATTTCAGGCTCATGAACCTCCACCTCTGCCAATGAGCAAGGTGGAAGGTATCCTTCCATCTCTTCCCTGGAGCCACTTTTACTTTTTTATGCTTTTGAAAAATTGTTTTATTTTTGATATTTCAGTCACTATGTATGTTTCCCTCCCTCTACTTACTTCACTATGTGTCTATTCATGTCTTCCCAAGCTGTTCTGTGCATATCATATTCATCAATTCTTAAAGCATAGTAATATTCCATTAACACAAGTTTGGTTAGCTATTTCCCAATTGATGGGTATTCACTTTGTTTCCAGTTATTTGTTATCAAAAAAATGCAGCCATAAATATTTTAATGTACATGGAGTTCTTTCTTTTTGTCAAGGAGCTTCTCTCTAGGTGCTATATGCTTTGCAGTGGTGATTTATATGCCTAAAGCCTTAGGGACATTCATGGGAACATAGGGATTTTGAAGGAATTGCATATACAGGTGCTTCGTAGAGCTCACTGGTCAAATTCACCAAGCAGCCAAATGTCTTTGATGGTAACACTTTAAGGATTTTTGTCTATAGAAATACGTGTTAGGGGCAGCTAGGTGGCACAGTGAGCTGGCCCTGGAGTCAGAAGGACCTGAGTTCGGAGCAGGCCTCAGACACTTAATCCACACAAACAAAAATCTAGCCGTGTAACCTTGGGCAAGTTACTTAACCCCAATTGCCCTAAAGGGGCGGCTAGGTGGCGCAGTGAGTAAGAACGCCGGCCTCGGAGTTGGGATGACCCGAGATCAAATCTGGCCTCAGAAAATGAGCACCCACACATAAATAATGACTAGCCGTGTAACCTTGAGCAAGTTACTTAACCCCAATTGCTTAAAAAAAAAAAGAAATATGCATTGTTGCTTAGGGAGATAGAAGCAAATTAAAGAGAATCCTATAAGACAGAGATTGACTTCCCTAAATTTCAGCTATGAAGGACCATAGATTTAGGGTTGCAAGGGATTTTAAAGGTTATCTAGGCTAAACCCTTCATTTTATGGATAATGAAAGTAAATCCCAGAGCAATTAAGAGACATCCCTAAGGCCATGTATGGGGTGTCCCAAAAGTCTCAGTGGCGATTTAAGTATTAATAGCTAAAAAGCACACAAAGACTTTTGGGTCACCCTGTATGGTAGTAAACAGCAGAACTAGATTTACTGCTCCATAGTCTGTGAAAGGGGAAGGAAAGGGGAAAGAAAAAAAGCAGTTATATAGCACCAACTTTGTGCCAGGTATTATGCTAAGCACCTTAGAAATATCTCATTTAATTCCCCCAGCAACCCTGGTAGAGGTAGGTGCTATTATCTTACAATTGAGAAAGTGGGGCAAACAGAGTTTAATTGACTTGCTATTGACTTGACTTGTCTAAGACTGTATTTGAACTCAGGCCTTCCTGACTAGGTTCTGTGCTCTATCCACTCTGCCATCTAGCTGTCTATTACCTTTTATTTTAATGAAAAACTGAAAATTATTTTGAAAATTCAGCCTATTATATATATTTTATCAAGAGATACAGTGGAGCTCACTCACTTCAGAGTGACCCAAAATCTATGCCATTCCTTTACAAATATGACTATTACAAGAAATCTGATTGAGATTTCAAAACCTGACATCTTTCCAAAATAAGATGAATGAATGAATAAAGCATTTATTAAGTTGAGGCTATGTGCAAACCACTGATGATACAAACATAAAAGTAAGACATCTCCTGCTCTTTAGGAGGTCACATTCTTTTTCGGAAGATGACACATAGGGAAGGTTTCAGCTGCAAGTCAGAAGGAAAGGTCCCAGGGTCCTCAAGCCATAGCAGCAAGGTAGATGGTAATGCTTCTTCTTTAATATAATTTCCAACTGATGAAATGACATCAGTTTCTAATGCTGAACCATTTGACCATGCCAAGGAATTTGTGGCAAGAACTTGCTATTCTGAGCCTTTGGCACTTTGTAGCAACTGTGAGAGTAGTGCCAGGCTGCATTTCTGCAGGGATTGCTTCCCAGGATGATACCAGCTGAGGGTATGGGGCTGAAAGCATTGCTATTCCCAAGGCTCTTGGGCTCCAGGTCCTCTACATCAGGACCTTATGGGAGACGGTGGTCATGGTGGTAGTAGGGACCTGACTTGCCTGGTACATGCTGCCTCCTATCTCTCCCTCCAAGTGTCCTGCTGTTTCCCAGTGATACTTAGTTTAAGAACCAAAAAGCCAGCTTTTAAAAGTCTATATTTCCCATGAATTTCTTGATTTCATTCAATTCAACAAATACTTTTTAAACATCCCTCTTCTTAGTCGTGAGGGAAAAAACAATGTTCAGATAAGATATAGTCTCTGCCCTCACTGAGCTCATTAATTTTTTACCTAAAACAAGTTAATGTTTCAATTTTATGAGTCAAGCTTCCAAATTGGCATTATCTCACTGTTATCTAAAGAATAAAATGATCCCTCTAATTAACCAAGGTGAGAGTCATTGATTGATAGCTCTGATGTGTTGAATGTCAAGGTTCAAAGTTACACTCCCAGCCTCTGGTATGGGTAAAGGTAGCACAGTACCTTTGTCTAGGGGCATCATCATTATGTGTCCAGAAGAGAGAATAAGTATTGTCCTAAGGTCTGAATCAGATTCAGAAATCTTTGACAGTGATCTGAGGCACTTCCTGAATCTCTGAGCAGGAAGGGGGTTATCCATTAGGAAGTAAAAACCTACTGAAGAAAGGGCCACACAGTCACAGAATTAGGAAGGAGCACAGTATAACGGAAAGACTGTTGGATTTGGAATCAGAGGTCCTGTATTCAAATTTTGCTCTGCCACTTAAAATCTCTGTGATCTTGAGCAATTAATCAACAAATACTTATTAGGTGCCTGCTATGTACCAGATACTAGGGCAGCAAGATTATCATCTTCCTTGTTAAAATGTTAGAGGGATATGTGATCTGTTAAGATTCATCACCTAATTTTTGGGCAGTGGTTCTTTGGGCTTTATCTTGTAGTGCCCAGTAGTATCATATGGTAGATATTTTTTTTTGATATTTTTTTTTAAAGTCAATATCTTCTCAGAGTCTGTGCTTCATACAACTCAGTACTTCCATTTTAGGGTCAGTGTGGTGCCATGGACAGAGTTCTGGATTTGAAGGCAGTGGATTTGGGGTTCTAATTTCAGCTCTATTTGCTGTTGATATGATCTTTAAGCAATTTACTTCCCCTCTCTGGACCTCAGATTCTCCATTTGTTAAATGAGAAGGTTGAATTAGACTATCTCTATAGTACCTTCTTGTTCTGACATTCTGTTTATAGGAATATAGGATCTAGAGCTATAAGGGACCTAAGAGATCATCTAATCCAGGGGTGAGGAACCTGAAACCTAGAGGTCACGGGTGTCCCTTTGGGTCCTCAAGTGTGGTTCTTTGATTAAATCAGGCTGCATTTGAGGACCTAGAGGGACACATGTCCCCTTGAGACCAGATTCCCCACCTCTGATTATTCTAATCCAACTTCTTCTTAAGGAAACTGATTCCCAGCAAGTTTAAATGACTTCCCTAAAGTCACATAGATAGTATGGGGGCAAGGCCAAAATTCAGCTGTACAAGTTTAGTCCTCTTTCTATAGCACCTGATGCCTATGATGGATATTTAACCTTCAGTAGAGAATACTTAGATAAGAGGACACAGGTGCTCTCTTGAAGTATTTTTGAAGGACTGTGGAATGTAGAAGAGAGATCAGATTTATTGTGTTTGGTCTCAAAGGCAAAACTAGGAACAATGGGGAGAAATTGCAGAAAAGCAGATTTAGGAACTTCATAAAGAAAAAAAATCAAAAAGGTCAAAGCAAACACCAACATCATAAAGATACCCTGAATATCTTCATTTGACCTTCTCTGGAGCCTAAGAATCATTTCCTTTCTAGCTCCATGGTCAGGTGGAGTATGCTATCTCCTGATTCTATATGATGGGCATTGGCTTCCCAATGGAGAGTCAGAGGAATCCCAGGGCTAGGAGGTGTCTTAGAAGGACCATTCCATTCTTCTTGCCCCTTCCTTTCTACCTCATATTTTCTACCAAAAATGGAAACAGATGGTGTGTTCCCTAGAAGTTCTAGGGCTAAAGAAGAAGGCTCTATTGACATGAGGAGGGAAGACTGAACTCAGTTGATGTCCTAGGATAATATTAGTGACTGTACCCACCATTCCATACTTCAGTGGGACATTATGGTGATAATGATAAATGTGATGCTACCTATAAGGGAAAAAAATAGCAAATAAAAAACTCCAATTTTAATTGTAATTATCTTCATCATCAAAGAATATTTGTGAAGTTCCTTTTTACAAGCAACTAGGCGTTTATGAGCATTTGGAATGCAATTCTGGACCCTAAATCAATCTGTAGAATGTAAACTTGAAGGCATACATTGTTTCCTGTTTTGTATTTGTATCTTTTGAGCCTAGCACAACGTCCTGCACACAGTAGCATTAATAAATATTTATGGGATAGAGCCAAATTGCACAAAACACATCAGATAGATGTGGTCTTTACCTTCTCATTTTTATAATCTAGGAAAATATGATGCTGCTTATTAGCACAAAGCAAATACACAGAGAACCTACATCGAATCAAAGTGTAACTCATACATTGGGAAGCCCCTTGCTTTCCACCCCCTGACACAGAACATGTCCATCAGCGCTCTCTCTCTCTCTCTCTCTCTCTCTCTCTCTCTCTCTCTCTCTCTCTCTCTCTCTCTCTCTCTTTCTCTCTCTCTCTCCCTCCCTCCCACCCCCACTGGTTTTCTCACCTCCACCTGTCTTCCTATTAGCAGGCATTGTTGTTGTTGTTGTTGTTATTGTTCATCCTTTGTTCTCAAAGAGGACCAATGATTAGCAGAGGCTACTACCACATAGCTATAGCTCAAACTCTCTTAGCATGCTAGGAAGTAACCTGTTGTGAGAGCAATCCACTCCTCCTACTCACCACTGTGGCTCCTGAGCCCCCAGTGGTGTGCTTCCTATCTACACAAAATCATTCACAATGGTGATCCCATTAATTCTTGAAATACAGGACATTTATTTAATCAATAAGGCAAAAGCAAAAATAATCAAATACAGATACTCAATAGAAAGTAAATGCAGGAATAATCAATAAATGATGTGCCTCATGTAAACTTGAGTCTCATTCTCCCTTCAGGGGAAACAATATCTGTTGAGAAGAATAGATTTATATATACAGAAATCTAGAAGGGAGAAACATGAATAATGACAACCCATTTGCTCAGGGAAACTAACTACTTTGCCTGACAGTCTTGATGTCTTTGTTCCCTTCATTAACGATCTGAATCACACAAAGTTGCTTCTCTACTTAACTGTTCGCTTGACTGGTCATTAGTGTTCTGTTGTTGAGCAAATCAAGTTTCCTAAGTGATGAAATAGTAATAAGTTCTTTTAACTCACAATCACTGAAAAAAATGTCTTGAATTATTTGTTTTGCTTTTGTGATTATAAAGAGTTCCCTTAAGCCAGATAACTACAAAGCTCCTCAGATTGGGTCTCTGGGAAATACAGAAACTCTTCAGTCAACACGATGCAGCATCATACTGCTAGCTTCTTCTAACAACAAAGATACAGAGCTTATCTTTCTCCTCTCCTGTTTCCTCTCAAAGCAGAGGAAGACAATAGAAAACTATCAGGCACTTCTGAGAGGAATTACCTCTTCAAACATGGAGGGAGCTAAAGATAGGTGATAGATAGATAGATAGATAGATAGATAGATAGTTATTAAGAGCCAGGCACTGTGCTAAGTGCTCAGGATACAAATAGAAGATAGTCCTTGCTCTCAAAGAGTTTACATTTCAATTAAGGAAGGCAACACATAAAGGGGAAGAGGCAAATGGTTAAACAAAGTAGTATGTCTAGAGATGTCTTCAAAGGCTGGTGAAGTCTTGGAACCAAAGAATATAAGGCCAAAGTTGACCTATCAAAACCCAGGGTAGCTCCAGGAGTGGAGTCCCATTCTCAGGTGATGAGGAAGTGGAATTCAGACAGTGTGCCTGGGAAATAAAGGGCAGTAGTAGAAATTCAGCTCTCTTCCAATGAACTTCAGTCTTTTTTTTTTTCAGTCAATTAGCAACTCCCAGTGTAGCAGCTACAGCCATACTATCACCTGAATATTTCTGCTGCAACCTACTTTGTCTCATGAACCCCTTGGCAGTGTGATGACCACGAACCTCTTTTCAGAATAATGTTTTGTTTTGTTTTTTAAAGCAATTGGGGTTAAGTAACTTGCTCAAGGTTACACGGCCACTCATTATTTATGTGTGGGTGCTCATTTTCTGAGGCCAGAAGTGATCCCTGGTCCTCCTGACTCTGGGGCCAGAGCTCTTACTCACTGCGCCACCTAGCCTTCCCCCAGAATAATGTTTTTAAATGCCTAAAATAAAATATACAAGATTACAAAGGAAACCAATTACATTGAAACAAAGATATATATATCTTTCCCATTCAAGTTCACAGGCATCCCAGAATCTATCCACAGACCCCTTACAGACTCATAACTCCAGTTTAAGAACACCTGGGCTATTTCGCTCACCCAGCTTTTCCTGTTTGGTTCTTCACTACTCTTAATATCTCAGATCAGGAGTTCCTGGTTCTCAGGGACTCCTCTTTTCTATTATAATGTAAAACTCAAAAAATCCAGTTTTCCATATGAAACCAAGTCATGCCATCATCTCAAAACAGCTATTTGATTTAGTGCTTTATGAATTTTAACCTCTCAAGCTCTAAAAATATTACATGCAAATGAACTGAGGGATCACCATACTGGCAGGACAAATCATTTCAATGTTCTCATATAAGTCCTCTTCAGTTCTAGGGCCAATCCTCCTGTGTCTGTCCTCACATTTTAACAGAAAATCTATTTCTTCAAATATAGATTTTAGCCATTTTTCTATGAACAAAAATTCTTTTTCTGTACCTTTCTGTAGCCAGACTGTTCATATACAAAAGATACTTTATATTTTTAATATGTTGACTTAATCCTTTTTCTTTATACAACAGTTCATTTTATTCCCCTTTTAGCAACCAAATAGCTGATATACAAAAGCATAAATATATTTCTTTATTCATATCAGATGCAAAGCCATGCATTTGTGGAATAGGGGAAGGTACCAGAGTAATTTTGTGGTCAGAGTGAATTGGCAAACATTGTCATCCATTTTATATATGACTGGAAGAGCTTCCTGGGAGAGGAGAGATTTCAGGTGAAGATATAGGAACTACAGAGGGAGTGGTAGTTCATTGTGACCTAGTAAAATGTGTATTTGTGAACAGGGAGGTTGAGCCTAGTCTTAACTGTTTGTACCCTGTCTTCAGTTCAATTGAACATTTATTTAAAACTTTTTATGTGAAAAGGCCCATGTTCCCATGTTTAGCATTGGGGACACAAAGATAAACAATAACACAATCCCACCCAACCCTGCCAAAGTTCATTCTGAAAGTGAGATACAGCAGGTATTCCAAGAGGCATAATCTAAGCTAGGTAGTGATGGAGAAAAGGAGAGATGCTGACAGAATGTTCCAGGAAATTCTGAGTTAGGAGAGAACTTTTGGATGAGGGAATAACAGATATTTACCCAGGAGAGGGTAGTATCAGATTTGAAGCTTAAAAGAAGATAAAGATTTTGAAAGTAAGAGATCAGGAGGGAATGTATTTCAGGAGTGAGCTCCATGAGGGCATAAAACTGGCTTAATTTGTACTTATAGTTCTTGCTAAGTGCCCCAGTACATTTCTACACTTTGTAAATGCAAGAAATGTTTGCCAAATGGAATTGGACAGAAGCCAAAATAAAGCATTGAGAAGGTGCAACCCTGATCTAAAGAGTTTTACTTAAGGTTATACACAGGTGTGTGCTGGGGACAGCTCTTACTAGTTCTGGAAAGCTGGTTGTTAAATTTTCAGTATAAGCATTTCTACCTCAAAAATTAGCAAATGCTATGAGTCAGAGCTTGATTTGTTGTTTTGTTAATAAGAGATGGAGAAAATGCTAATAATGCTTATTATACTGAAGAGCTTGTTCTGGGCTCATTTTTTTCCCCGAGAGCCAGTTGTTAAGAAATTTACCAGCATACCCCTAGTTACATGCATCAATCAAAACATTAGCAATCATTCCTTCAAAGCTAAATTCAAGTACAAGACTATCTTGACAACGCCCCCCCACCCCAGTTGCTAATGTTCAGCCCTCTGAAACTACTTTGCATGTACTGTGTATATGTTTGTATTTAAGAGGTAGAATGGCTTTAGAGGGCTGCCTTTTGAGTCAGAAAAACCTGACTTCAAATTTGGCATTTGACACATGCTGGCTACATGATCCTGTGTTAAGTCACAGTAATTTCTTGGTGCCCCAGGCAACTCTATTACTATAAGTAGAAGGGTAGATACCAATCTGCATTGGCAGGAGTTTACTTCCTGGAAGTTCCCATACTAATGAAATCACAGGTCCAGTACATGAAAATATTT
This sequence comes from Gymnobelideus leadbeateri, assembly GCA_011680675.1. Lineage (NCBI taxonomy): Eukaryota > Metazoa > Chordata > Mammalia > Diprotodontia > Petauridae > Gymnobelideus > Gymnobelideus leadbeateri. Next base: position 98,530 of record WOXC01001581.1, read on the forward strand.
TGTTTTTACTTCTTTGTGTTCTTATTGCCCCCCCCGCCAAAAATAAAACTTCCTATAGATTGTAAATTCCATGAGGAAAGAGATTATCTCCTGTGCCTACCTAGTACAGTGCCTAACACATTGTAGGCACTTAGTAAATGCTTGTTGAATAAATGAGTCTTAGGAATATCAATACCAATATTAAGTCAACCACAAAATAAGCCTTAACACAATAATCAGTAAGAAGCAATTTCTAAATTAAAATATCTCCAAGCTAGTCAAATTCTAACCTGTTGTCAAACCAATTTTTAGTACAGTTATTTCTCCCTAAAAGGAGTTGGGAAAAACACCCAAAAATTGCTTTAAAATAGTGTTTCCGGGGCGGCTAGGTGGCGCAGTGAATAGAGCGCCGGCCATGGAGTCAGAAGGACCTGAGTTCGGAGCCGGCCTCCGACACCTAATCCGCACAAACAAAAACCTAGCCGTGTAACCTTGGGCAAGTTACTTAACCCCAATTGCCCTAAAGGGGCGGCTAGGTGGCGCAGTGAGTAAGAGTGCCGGCCTCGGAGTTGGGATGACCCGAGATCAGATCCGGCCTCAGAAAATGAGCACCCACACATAAATAATGACTGGCCGTGTAACCTTGAGCAAGTTACTTAACCCCAATTGCTTTTAAAAAAAAAAATAGTGTTTCCTCTGAACTTTTCCCCCCCAAAATCTGATTTTTATTCTCGTAAAGGGGTTGGGGATGAAGGAGAAACCAGGATCAGGGCTAGGGGACTGAGACCTAGGCTGGGGACTGGGAATGGATTTGAAGCTGAGTCTGGGTTAGAGGCTGTGTAACAAAGACCCCTGTCCCACTAGAAATGTCCAAGAACCAACCACAAGGAAGGAGCTGGCAGCTGTTGGCCCTGATTGATCTGATCTTCCTTAAAGATCAACCAGTTAATTATCATACACACCCTATGGAGATCCCATCTTTCAAATAATAAAGGAGTTTCTCACCTATGCCTATCACAGCTGGATAAGAGAAAGCTCATGCAGGAGGAGGAGGCCTTTGATTTGGGTTGGGTAAGAATTCAACAGGTTGGGGTGAGCATTTCAGGCTTAAGAAGCTTCCATGGGAGCAAAGGCAGGAGGTGTATTCTAGGGACAAAGAATAGACCAATTTGGCTAGAGCATGCAGTATATGAAGACAACTAGTTGGACATAAAACTGCAAGAGTAGCATTGAATTTAGTCCAATTCAACATTTATTAATATGCCTATTACATGCAAGGAACCCTTCTTAGAGATAGCTAGGTTGGCACAGTGAGAGACAAGGGAGTCTGGGAGACCAGCTTTCAAATCTGGCCTCCAGCACTTAGAATTTCTGTGACTCTGAGTGAGTCATTTAACCTCTATCCAACTCAGTTTCCTCATCTGTAAAATGTTCATAGTATCTTAGTCCATAGTATCCCCAGGGTTGTTTTAAGGATCAAATGAGATACTATTTTTAAGGCACTTTACCCAGTACCTGACACATAGAAGATGTTGTATAAATGTTAGCTATTATTATTATTTTAGGCTCTGAGGACACAAAGATGAACATTTCTTGGTACATTGGACTAAGGCATAAAGGAAAGGAAATAACTAAAACAAATTTTGAAGCACTGAAAACAATCTGGGTCTGAGAAGATTCTGTTGCTTCTGTTACAGGTGAAGTTCATTACCGAAGTAAATACCTCCGAAGTGACACCTATAATTCCAATATTGAAGCCAACAGGATTGTGGTGTCAGAGTTTGGAACTATGGCTTATCCAGATCCCTGCAAAAATATTTTTTCCAAGTAACTACCTGTTTTAAATTGTGATCTGCCTTCAGAAATTTTCACTGTTAAAACAACTCTTTTTTGCTCCTCTGCTTTTTCTTTCCTATCTTTATAAGTCTTCTGTCCTTCCTTTGTCTGCATCTATTAAAGGCACACTGTCACAGGAATATTTTAGATTTGTAGCCCCAGGGCCTTTTAGGCATGGGATAAATTCTCATCTATCAGACTAGTGACTGCCAATAGGGCTACTGGAAAATAGTCAATTCAATTCCACAAACATTTAAGTTGAGGTAAATATGACAGATGTCTCAATTATATTCGCCAGTGAAGGAAGCTTGAGCAGCCAGGGAGCATAGATTCATAGAGTCCAAAAATATCACTTTGTTCCACCCCCTTCCATTTTGCACATGAGGAAAATAAGGCCTGATGAAAGGGTGTTGACTTACACATGGTTACCCAGATAGGAAGTAACCTGGAAACTGAACCTGGATCTTATGACTCCAAGTAAAGTAATTTTTCCATGCTACTCATATCATAGATGAAAATTAGAGACTCAGAGTGTAAATAATCATACAGGTAATAAAGAGCACCTCTCTTTGATGAAGAGGTGGTCTTTCTTCTTGCCAAGATCAATTACTCTTTTGTTTTTGTTTTTTTAGCTTTTATTTAGTATTTTATTTTTTCCCAGTTACATGTAAAAACAATTTTTAACATTTGTTTTTGAACCTTTGAATTCCAAATTCCCTCCCTTTCTTCCCCACCCCAACCCTTGAGAAGGCAAGCAATTCAATATAGGTTATACATGTGTAGTCATGCAAAACATATCCATAATAGTCATGTTGTGAAAGAAAACATAAACACAAAAAAACTCAAAGGAAAACAAAGTTGTTTTTTTTAATATGCTTTAATCTATATTCAGACACCACCAGTTCTTTCTCTGGGGATGGATAGCATTTTGCATCCTAAGTCCTTCAGAGTTAGCTTGGGTTATTGTATTGCTGAAAATAGTGAAGTCATTCACAGCTGATCATCTTAACAATATTGCTGTTATTTTGTATGTAGGACATTTCACTTTACGTTAGCCCATCTAAGTCTTTACAGGTTTTTCTGAGAGCATCTCATCATTTCTTATAGTGTGATAGTATTCCATCATAATCACATAACACAACTTGTTCAGCCATTCCCCAAATGATGGACTTCCCCATAACTTCTAATTCTTTATCCCCAGAAAAAAGCTGCTATAAATATTTTTGTTCATATAGGTCCTTTTCCTCTTTTTAAAATCTCTTTTGGTATACAGACCTAGAAGTGGTATTGCTAGGTCAAAAGGTATGCATGGTTTTATAGCCCTTTGGGCATAGTTCCAAATTACTCTACAGAATGGTTGAATCAGTTCACAACTCCACCAATAATTCATTAAAGAATCATTTTTCCCACATTCCTTCCAACATTATGAACAACTACTCTTTTACTCTTGATCTTAGTCATATCAGTCTTCTCTAGGAGCTTCAATTATTCCATCTCTTTCTCTTGTCCTCTATCTCTCCTCCCCATGGGCTACTTTGCCTATGCCTATATCAGATATCAGATATCTTCCATCCTTAAAAAAAAAATAATCCGTCACTTGGACCTGTCATTCCCTTTTAAGCTATCATCTTTTATCTCCTCTCTCTTTCACAGCCAAATTATCAGACAGGGTTTTTTCACTGCCTCCATTTACTCATGTGTTACTTCTTAATCCCTTACAACCTAGTTTTCTGTTCCATCATTCAATTGAAACTGCTCTGTCCAAGGTTACCAATAATCTCTAAATGCAATCGTTTTCTTCTCTTCTTATTATACTTGACCTCCCTCCTCCTGAACACTTCCTTCAGTTGGTTTTTCTATCACTCTTCTCTTTGGGTCCTTCTCCTACATGACTTCCTAGTTCCTCCTTAGTTACCTTTGCTGGATCCTCCTCCTCCTTCCCAATAAGTGTGGATATTACCCAAGGCTCTGTCCTGGGCTCTCTTCTATTCAATCTCTATACTCTCTCCTTTGGTGAACTCATCTGGGTTATCATCTATATAGAGGTGATTCCCAATACTATATATCTAGCCCCTATCTCTCTCCTGAACTCCAATCTCACATTACCAACTGATAGTGATATATCTCTATCTTCATGCCCCACAGTCATTTCAAACTCAATATGTTCGAAATAGAACATATTATATTTTCTCTTCAGTTTATCCCTACTCCAGCTCTCCTTATTTCTGTTAATGGCGCTGTTGTTCTTCCAGTCATTCAGCTTTGAAACCTTGGAGTCATCCTTGACTTTTCATTCCCCACATCCAGTCAGATGCCATATATTGGGAGGCAGTAGGTGGTTCAATGAAGAGACTGCTACACTTGAAGTAAGGAAAACCAGAGTTCAAATCCTGACTTAGACTATTACTAGTTATGTGACCTTGGGGTAGTAATTTAACTTCTGTCTGTTTCAGTTGGAGCAATTCTCAGATGAATAATCTGAAAATGGGGATAATAATAGCACCACTTTGCAGGGTTGTTGTGAGGATACAATGAGATAATACTTTTGAAGTGCTTTGCAAACCTTAAAGTGTTATGTAAATGCTAGCAGTTATTGTTGATTCTTCCTTCACAGTATCTCTTAAATTTGTCCTTTTCTCCCCATTTACACATCTTCTCCCCTAACATAGGCTCTCATCACCTTACACTTGGTCTATTGCAATAAATCCCCAATTTTTCTCTTTTCTGTTAGTTTTTCCTGTTTTCAGTTTAGGGGTAGCTAGGTGGCACAGTGCAGAGTGCTGGATCTGCAGTTGGAAAGAATCATCTTCCTGAGTTCAAATCTGACCTTAGATACTTACTAGTTGTGTGATCCTGGGCAAGTCACTTAACCCTGTTTGCTCTAATTTCCTCATCTGTAGAATGACCTAGAAAAGGAAATGGCAAACCACCTCAGTATCTTTGCCAAGAAAACCACAAATAGGGTCATGAAGAGTTAGATGTGACTGAAATGACTAAACAATAGCAATCTTCAATTTAGTCTACACAGATGCCAAATTTATATCCTAAAAGCAAAGACCTGACCATGTCAATCCCTTACTCAATAGTGTCCAGTGAATGCATATTTAATAGCTTGAGGATAAACAAACTGTTCAACCTGCAATTTAGAGTCCTCCACATTATCCAATATGTTACTAGAAATGTTAGCTTTAGGGCGGCTAGGTGGTGCAGTGAATAGAGCACCAGCCCTGGAGTCAGGAGGACCTGAGTTCAAATCCAACCTCAGATACTTAACACAAAAAACTAGCCATGTGACCTTGGGCAAGTCACTTAACCCCAATTGCCCTCCCCCCCCCAAAAAAAGAAAGAAACAAAGAAAATATATACACAGAAAAACAAATATAAAACATACTAAGTCAGTTAAAAATAATTACAAGAAATGTTAGCTTTAGCAATAAGAGAAGAAGAAAGAAATTAAAGGACTTAGAATAGGCAAAGAAATGAAGCTATCACTCTTTGCTGATGATATGATGATATACTAGAATCCTAGAGAATCAAGTAAAAAACTACTTGAAATAATAAGTAACTTTAGCAAAGGTGCAGGATATAAAATAAACCCACATAAATCCTTGGCATTTCTGTATATTACTAACAAAATCCAACAGCAAGAGATAGAAAGAGAAATTCCATTTAAAGTTACTGTAGTCATAAAATATTTGGGAATCTACCTGCCAAAACAAACCCAGGAACTATATGAACATAATTACAAAACACTTCACACAAATTAAAGTCAGATCTAAATATCAGAAAAACATTAGTTGCTCATGGGTAGGCTAAGCTAATATAATAAAAATGACAATTCTACTGAAATTAATTTACTTATTCAGTTCCATACCAAACTACCAAAAAATTATTTTATAGAGCTAGAAAAAAATAACAAAATTAATTTGGAAGAACAAAAGGTCTATAATATCAAGAGAATTAATGAAAAAAATGCTAGGGAAGGTAGTCTTGCCATACCAGATCTTAAATTGTATTATTAAGCAGCAATCATCAAAACTGCTTGGTACTGGCTAAGAAATAGAGTGGCAGATCAGTGGAACAGATTAGGTACACAGATACAGTAGTCAATGACTATAGTTATCTACTGTTTGATAAACCCAAAGACTCTAACTTCTGGGATAAGAACTTACTATTTGACAAAAACTGCTGGGGAAACTGGAAAATAGTATGGAAACTGGACATAGACCAATATCTTACACTATATATCAAAATAGTCAAAATGGGAACACATTCTAGATATAAAGACCGATACTATAAACAAACTAAGAGAGCAAGGAATAGTTTACCTGTCAGATTTATGGAGAATGGAAGAATCTATGACCAAATAAGAAATAGAGAACATTTATGAAATGCAAAATGGATAATTTTGATTATAGTAAATTGAAAAGCTTTTCTAAACATTGCAGTGCAACCAAGGTTAGGAGGAAACAAAACTGGGGAAGAATTTTTACGACCAGTGTCTGATAAAGGCCTCATTCATAAAATATAGAGAGAACTGAGTCAAATTTATAAGAATACAGGTCATTCCCCCATTGATAAATGGTCAAAGGATATGAACAGGCAGTTTTCAGAGGAAGAAATTTAAAGACATCTGTAGTCATATGAAAAAATGCTCTAAATACCTATTGATTAGAGAAATGCAAATCAAAATAACTCCTAGGTACATCATATCTGTCAGACTGGCTAACATGACAAAACAGGAAAGTTATAAATGCTGGAGGAGATATGGGAATATTGGAACATTAATGCATTGTTGGTAGAGTTGTAAACTGATCCAACCATTCTGGAGAGTAACTTGAAACTATGCACAAAGGATTATAAAAATGTGCATACCCTTTGACCCAGTAATACCACTTCTAGGGCTGCATCCCAAAGAGATCATACAGATGAAAAAGGAACCCATTAGGTACAAAAATATTTATAGCAGTTCTCTTTTTGTGGTGGCAAGGAATTGGAAATTGAGGAGGATGCTCATCAATTGGTGAATGACTGAACAAGTTGTGGTATATGAATGTAATGGAATATTATTGTGCTATAAGAAATGATGAGCAGGCAGACTTCAGAAAAACCTGGAAAGACTTATATAAACTGATGCTGAGTGAGAGAAGCAGAACCAGGAGAACACTGCACATAGTTACAGCCACACTGTGTGATAAGTAACTTTGATAGACCTGGCTCTTCTCAGCAATGGAGGGTTCTAAGACAACTCCAAAAGGCTCATGATGAAAAATTGCTATCCACATCCAGAGAAAGAATTACAGAGTCTGAATGCACATTGAAGCATACTATTTGCTCTCTCTCTTTTTTGTTTTGTTTTGTTTCTTCTTTCTTGTGGTTCATTCCATTGGCTATAATTTTTCTCTACAACATGACTAATGGGAAAATATGTTTAATATGAATATATATGTAGAGCCTATATCAGATTGCATTGCCATCTTGGGGAAAGGGGAGAGTAGGAAGGGGGAGAAAATGTAAAACTCAAAAGATTGTGGAATTGAATGTTGTAAACTAAAAATAAATTAATTTTAAAAAAAATTTAGAGCCCTCCACAGTATGGCTCCCACCAACTTTCTAGTCCTGTTTAATATTACTACCCTACATGCCCTCTTCATTCCAGTCAATGGCCAGCAAGCTGTTCCATTTCTTTCCACTGTCCCTTTACACATGCAATACCTCATGCCTACATTTCTTACTTATCTTCATTTTATGGAACCCCTACTTTGCTTCAAAGAAGGTCACCTCTTTCCAAAAATGTTTCCTGATCTAATGTAATTAGCATTCTTTCTTTCATGAACTTACTTTGTATTTACTTGCTTATGTATATGTTGTATCCTCTCTGCCTCCTCTGCAGTAGAATATAAGTTCCTTGAGGACTAGGTTAGCTTTGGGTTTTTTCTTTGTTGCTGTTTTTGTTTATGTCTAACACAGTTTTTGACATTGTAAGTGCTTAATGAATGTTGGATTGAATTGAAGGACATTGAATTATGGATCTTGAGGTGGGAGCAACATTTGGCTAATCTAGTATAACCCAGCCCAGATGTGAAGAGATGCCCAAAGCTAAACAAGTAATAAGCGGCAATGACATAATTTAAAACCCAGTTCTCTGATTTTAAGTCATCGTTCTTTCAAATGTACTAAACTACTTCTTATGGTTAGGTGACTTCTGTTACAGTCTTTACCAGTAGAAGGATTAAAACCTGAAACACACATAGTACTCATTGTCTTTATGTCACAGATAGAGACCTTAGAACTCATCTAGTTCAACCCCCTCATTTTCCAAGAGGAGGAAACTAAAACTCAAGAGGATATATCCTTCCAGATCTAGCATTCAAATCCAATTCTTCTAATAGTGTAAGTGGAAAGAGCCTTGGATTTGGAGCCAGAAGGCATGATGAGTTAAATCCTGACAACCTTTATGTGACCTTGGTCAAGTCATTTCCACTCCCCACACTGCAGCTTCATCACCTTAAAATGATAAGCATGGGACCAGATGGCCACTAAAGTTCCATCCAGCTCTAAATCTCTGGTTCTAAATCCTGTACACTTTCCACTATACCATACTGTTTTTCTACAAGCAGTGGAGAGTAGAATTCTGTGATTTCTTAGTACCTTGTGCTCCTTGATACCTCTTTACCTTTTCTCAGCTTTGTGAGAGTCACCATGCTTTCTAGAAGCTACCCATCAGATCAGATTGCTAACTAGTGAAATGTCTCAGGAGACTACTCTTCCTGCACACAGCAGTTACAACAGACTCTGAAATCTCTTCTCTGTGCTAAATGGTTAAAACAGAGCAGGATTTGTAGAATGAAATTATTTCTTCTTTCTCTCCTCAGAGCTTTTTCCTACTTGTCCCACACTATTCCAGACTTCACTGATAACTGCCTAATCAACATCATGAAATGTGGGGAGGACTTCTATGCTACTACAGAGACAAATTACATTAGGAAAATCAATCCAGAAACTCTGGAGACCCTGGAGAAGGTAGCTGTGAATTTCAAATCAGCAGCAATGCATGTCTTTGTTCTCCAAGCTCTAACTCAATAAGAAAGTGTTCTGATTAAAATTCCTTGGGCCTGAAGAGACTGACCATAACCTTAAAGATGTGACTCCATGGCCCTGCAGCCTGGTCTCCAGACGCATATGGCCTGAAGGCATTGGTCTAGTCCCTTGGAATGCATTACAGGAGACCTGAGATCAAATTCTGGTTCTGCCATTAACTCATAAAGACCTTAGTCAAATCACTGTACTCTTTGATCAGTTCCTCCTTTATCAAAAGGGAGAGTTAGACAAGATGATCTCCAAGGTCTCTTCCAGCTCTGAAAGTCTATGAATCTGAGTAATGAGCACGAGTGTGGTAGGGAAACCAAACCAACTTTCTAGCCAGTATAAGAGCAGTCACACAGTTCCTGTGACCCATAGACAAATGCTTCATCATTTTCTCTAGGACCAGCTCCAAGCTCTGATGCTTCTACAATGCACCTGAAAGATTGTTTAAAGGGAGTGGCTTTTATCATTGAATGTTAAGTTCCTCTTCTGTAGACTTGCAGTCAGGAAGATCTGGGTTCAAATTTAAAAATGTCACATTTTCTAGTGATTTCTATATTATGGGACAAATTACTTAATCTCTTTAAGCCTCAGTTTCCTTATCAGTAAAATGAGGGGACTAGACTAGATGGCCTTTAAGGCTCTTTTTCAACTCTAAGTCCTTGGTCCTAATTTAAAGAATGAGGTTTTCCATTTGGGAGGGTCTTGCAGCCTTGGTAAGCCACTATTATAATTGGCAGGAAGTTGAGACATTCTAGTTCAGTCTCTTCTGCCCATAGCCATCAATGGAGGGTCTTCCTGTGGGGACAGCATCAGTGTTTCTGATTCAACAATTTTACTGAAGGGGTGGCTAGGTGGCGCAGTGAGTAAGAGAGCCGGCCTCGGAGTTGGGATGACCCGAGATCGAATCCAGCCTGGGAAAATGAGCACCCACACACAAATAATGACTAGCCGGTGTAACCTTGAGAAAGTTACTTAAACCCCAATTGCTTAAAAAAAACAAAAACAATTTTACTGAACTGACATCTGCATGTCTTTACTTCCCTGTCAACCTATGAGAAGAACCTGAAGACTTATGCCTCCAGGAAACTCAGTTGGCAAAAATTAACTGGAATCACAAAGCCTAATTGAATCAGAATTAAACACAATAATTCTCACTGCTGAGACCAGTGAGGTACCTGCCTCTATTCCTGATTCAGTCAGATCATTGAGAATAGTAAAATATTAAGAAGTGACCTGTTTCTCAGTACTTTCACCCTTTATAAAACTCATGCTGGGTGGCAGGACTAATGCCTATTTCCAAGCCTCTTTTGGTTTATCAGGGTTTTGCTGCATCAGTTTATTTGTATTTCCCAGGAAGTTATTTGACCCAGATTGTATACGAATGCTCATTCTATTGACCAACATGTTGTGTGGTATTTTGCAGGTTGATTACCGTAATTATGCAGCCATAAATGTGGCAACTTCTCATCCTCATTATGATGCTCAAGGAAATGTTCTCAACATGGGCACATCCATAGTTGACAAGGGAAAAACTAAATATTTGGTGTTTAAAATACCTCCCACAATACCAGGTATGGATTCCTGATAAGCATCTTCTCTTCCATCACTAATAATCAGGAGTGAAAAATTTGCTCTAGAATTCTTTTCTGAGGATTTTATTGGCAGGTGACACTCAATCAGAATGTTTCATCATTTTCCTCCTCTGATAACAGGAAGTTCTTTCCCTTGTTTTGGTTTGGACTTCATGACCTCAGAGGTCCCCTTTAATGCCATGATTCTGAGATTCTATGATATATCCGGCCTTATTATCCTCAACCAGGTGCTCTCTAAGGTCCTCTCCAGGTCTAAATCTTAATGATCCTACAATAGCATCATGATAGCAAGGACAGTTCTGGAACCAACATCTGGGTGCTAAAGGTAGAAAAGTCTTCTTCCATAAATTGTCTCCAACCCCACTTTTCACTGCTACCTGGGTATGACTGAACAAACATGTCTGAGCCACTGCCTGAAACCTGACTCCCGGTTATATAGTAGCACTGCTCCCTGAGAGTATATAAAGAAGCTCAGAGGCCCCTTCATGGCCTCCCTACAGAAACCATCCCTCCCCTCTCAGACCCTCTTCTGTCAGGCCCCTTGAACATATCTTCGAGTTTCATTGCCAAGCATAGGCATTTTCTGTGCTAAGTCTGAGGCTTCCTTGCAGAGATGTCTCCTGGTCCTCCCTGGGAATGGCGTGAGTTGTGAACTTATCTGACTAGAGCTGAAAAAAATACTGTAGACACTTGGAATCATGGACTCTAGACTGAGAAAGGACCACCTTAGCAATTCATAGTTTAACACCTTCATTTTACAGAGGAGGGAACAGAGAGTAAGAGAGGGAAGGGACTTCTTCCAGACCACACTGAAATTCTTTGGTTCTATTTGTAGCAGAAGTATTAGGATTTTCAGCCTAATTTCCTTTACAATGGAGACAGTGGGAAACTAACACCCCATGTGACCCTATGCATGTGTTCTAATTATGTAGTGTGCTATGAATGTTGACTCTCATTTTGGGAACTTTTCTTTAGAGAAAAAAAAGAAAAACAACTTAAAACACCTGGAAGTCATCTGCTCCATCCCATCCCGCTCTCTTCTCAACCCAAGCTACTACCACAGTTTTGGAGTTACTGAAAACTACATCATTTTTCTAGAGCAGCCCTTTAAATTGGATATTCTAAAGATGGCCACTGCCTACATTCGAGGCACAAACTGGGCTTCCTGCATTACCTTCCATGAAGAAGACAAGGTACATCACATTCTATGATTATAGGCACCTGCTGGTGGGGCATCAGCAATCCCAGCAGACATTCCAAAGAGAGCCAGGCCAGTGAGGTGGCACAGTGGATAGAGCACTGGGCCTGGAATAAGGAAGACCTGAATTCAAATCCAGCCTCTCAGACACTTCCTAGCTGGGTAACCCTGGAAAAGTCACTTAACCTGTCTTCCTCAGTTTCTTCATCTGTGAAATGACAATAATAGCACCTGCCTCCCAGGGTTATTGTAAGGACCAAACGAGATCATATTTGTAAAGTACCTAGCACAGAGTAGGCACTTGGTAAATGTGCTTTCTTCCTTGCTTCCTTCTTTCTGTCCCTTTTGCCACTTTAGCTTTCCCAATACATTCTAGTTTACCCACTGGCCCCTTCAACCCAGGCCTCAGGTCTGGCAGACTAAGTAGAAGGCAGGGTGTGACTAAAGCTGAGAAGGGAAGGAAGCCAAATAAAATATGAATGTGTCCACAGCAGATGTTTACCAAGTAGAGTCCCTGGAAGACTCAGGCACTTCCCCATCCACCTACTTTCAGTAGGGAATGGGAAGTTAGAATGTGGGCCCTGTCTTCCTACATACAGTTGAGTATAAGTTTCCTGAGGGCAAAGATCATGCCATTTTCATCTTTCTGTACACCTTACAATTCAATTCATTTCAATAAACATCACTTAATAAATGTTTGTTGAATCAAATTGCTATAGAAATGGGCAGAAGTTACTCAGCTTAAGGGTCCATGTCAAACAGAGAGCATTAGAGGGGGCCTAAAGGCTGACTATATAACGGAAGAAAAATGTTTTTCAAATTACTTGGGTAAACCCAGATCATGAGGTTATGACATAGAACATAAAAGGAACTGAAACTATTTCCCATCATAGCTACTGACAAATCTGACCACACTCTCCCCAGCTTAACCCTCCCCCAACCACATATATACATACTCCTTTGCAAATTGCTTGATTCTGAGGATAGAGGAAGAAAAGGGAAGAGAAAAACAACAAAGTGGGGAGGAAAAGGGGAAAGGGAAGAGGAGAGGGGAATGGGAGGACAGAACCTAGCCTGTGAGAAAACAAAACTATCACTTCTCCCACCTCAAGCTTTTTGGTTAATCCAGGATAAGTCAGGCAAGGAGGCAGGTGAAAAGTAAAAACGTGAAGAATAAACAAATATATGAGACAACACCCATGTGCAAACATGTTCAAATGACCCATGAGGAAATTCCAAAAGTAGACATATATCATTTGATAAGTAGTAAATGTCAAGTGTGTAGAGATGAGAGAGACAAGAAATGTGTGGAGTGACTCCAGTGACCTGAGGGCAGGAGCAAGGCGAAAGTGCTTTAATGAAATGGAAATTCTGCTCAGTGTCTTCTTATAGGTATGGAGTCATCATGTCCAGCATGAAAGCAAACACTACCCTAAGATCATCTTCAAAGGGAAGTTTGGTGATGGTGCAGCATGGAAATTTAACAGATATCACTTGCCACCTAGATTCATGGGATCATGAAAACACCCATGTCTTTTGCTGATGAATGTTTTATGTCCATCTTCTTTCAGACTTATATTCATATCATTGACCGAAGGACAAAACGGACCTTGTTGACCAAGTTTTATGCTGATCCTATGGTTGTCTTCCATCACGTAAATGCCTATGAAGAAGATGGCCATATTGTGTTTGATGTCATTTCCTACAAGGACCATAGTCTTTATCAGCTCTTCTACTTGGCAAACTTGAATCAATACTTTGAGCAGAACTCTAAACTTGCTTCTATACCATCCCTCAAGAGATTTGTCGTTCCTCTTCATGTAGACAAGGTAGTGTGATTAAAAAACAAAAAAACAAACAAAAAAAAAAGCCTAGTGAAATGGATTTTTAAAAGTAAGTAAATTCCTATCTCCACAAAAGTCCTCTTTCTATGCCTCATTGTAGTATGAAGGTGAGCTTGGGTTCTTGAAAGCTATGCCACCTGAGGAAAAGACTTGACAGGTCCTACTAAGTTAGAAAAGTTTCAAATATGAAGCCAGAGCTAAACTATTGACCCAAGGACCAATCTAGCTAAGCACTGAGAGGCTTGATAAGAGAGTATAAATTCTTTGTCTGTGATGGTTAATGAAACAGAAAATGTTATTTCTAGTTCAAAGAGGAAAAAATTCTGAAAAGAGAGTTGCCTTGATCATTTTGGAATGATGTTTGTCTTCTGATAAAAGTCTCTTCTCAACCTTTTTTTTTCTATCAAAGAATAGCTCAATCTGCAACTTAAAATAGAATGCATAAATCATGTAAGGCCAAGTACATGGCCTTACTTTGTCAAACAAAGTTTTCATGACTCAATTTTTTCTAAAGGCATCTTGGTTGAATGATGATAGACATATCTATCATCCTCCCTCAAAAATATTTTATAGGGTCATAGGATTTAAGAATGAAAGAATTGCACAAGCTATCAAGTCTAATCCTCTCATTTTTTATAGATAAGGAAACTGAGGTGAAGATCAGAGAAAGGAAGGGGAACTTGCCCATTTGGGGACTGGATCTCTGAAAATAATAATTAGCTATGCTTTAGCCAAAGAAACATTTTCATAGTGGAAAATTTCTTAGAAAAATTGGGCAAAACACACACACACACACACACACACACACACACACACACACACACACACAATTACTCATTGTCCTAGATCCCCTGAATGTACAGACCAACTGAGGTCAGAATAAAGGTGTAGAAGGACAGATACCCTTGACACCCTTGAACATGTTTACATGTGGAGGTGTGGAGGTGTCCAGGACAGGGTAGAGCCAAGCCAAGGCTGAGCAGGGGAGAGGCTGGGCAGGGCAGACATGTACAGACACTCCACAGAACTGGCTTGTCTACACTCCTACTGAAGGGCTCATTGTGAAGTGGGGTTATAACTAGGCCAAAATCCTGGCAGCTTCCTGGGGGATCCTCCCATCCCCCTCAAGGCAGAATTACAAGAAGGGGGCCACTTGAACTCCAATACAAGAAAATAAACAGCATATTTGGTGACTTTTTTCAAATGTAAAAACATAGACACTTCCAAGTAGTCCTGTTTAGAATATCAAGGAAATCACATCCACTTTTTCATATGAATTCAGCATAAAGATCTGGAACCTTTATCCTTCCATTGCTATCCTAAGAAAAATGCAAGAGACTTTTTTTGTGTTTATTAGGGCTTGACCAAGCCACTTACCACCTATTTCCATCAGAAAGAGCCCAAGTTATTTTTATTGTTGCTTATATAGAAAAGTCCCATTTTGTCCCATAAGTTGCCTGACTGTGGTTTAAGCTGTGGTTCCAATATGATTATATAGACCTACACCTTGAAAATCAAGCTTGGGAAATGCAGCTGGAGGTCTATGACTATAATACACTGAGCTTACTTTGAAGCACCCAGGGGATATCTAGTCACAAATTTTTATTGAAATGAATTGATCAATAAATAAAGGGCTCACACATAATGATCCAATTTATAGATCTCTGTGGAACTCATTTCTTGTTTCTACCAGAATCTGAGAGATTTTAGGGGAGGGCAAGGAATTTTTCAAGGTGATAATGAGTAGAGGGATTGGGGTGAGGAAGGGTAGATTATCATGAGACTCAATAGTTGGTATTTTCTCAGATTTGTCAATGGATATGACATAGGAACCTCTAGAATCAACAGTGATTCTTGTGTGCAGTATTGTACAGCTTATACCAGATAATCAATCAACAAGTATTTATAAGTTCCTACTAGGTACCAGATATTTTGCTAGGGAATACAAATACAAAAACAAGACAGACAGTCCCTGCCCTCGAGGAGCTTACATTTCACAAGGGAAATTCAACATGTTTGCAGATACAAGTACATATAAAAACGTGGATGTATGTGTGTGCGTGTGTGTGTGTGTGTGTGTGTGTGTGTGTGTGTGTGTGTGTATACACACATAGTGATGTGGAGAGTGATCCTAACAGCTGGGGGGAATCAAGAAAGATCTCCCAAAGAAGGTAAGGATTCCAGGAGGCAGAGGTCAAGAGGGAGAGCATTCAAGGCACAGGGACATCCTGCAAAGGCAGGAAGGCAGGAGACAGGATGTCATGTACAGGAAACAGCATGTTTGGGTGGAATATAATATAGTACATGAAGGGAAGAGATGCATAATCAGCCTGGAAAGCGAAGGTAGAACCAGACTGTTGAAGGGTTTTAAATGCCTAACAGAGGAATTTGTATTTTAACCTAATATCAATGGGGAGCCACTGAAGCTTCTTGCGTATGGGAATCACACAGTCAGAATGAGGCTAATTTAAATTTAGAAATTAGCTTTAAGAATGAGGGATACAAGCATAGTGGATCCATCAACAAGCATTTATTAAAACATTATGTGTCAACCTCTGTGCTAAAAATTGAGGATACAAAGAAACATTGAAAAAGTCCCTATTTTCAAGGAATTTACATTCTAATGGGGGAAACGTGTACCTATATCAGTATATGCAACATACCTACAAAGAAGATACAAATGACTCTTGAGGGAGAAGCCTGTCTTGCTGAATGTTCTTTTGTGAAGTGTAAGCTCCTTGAGGGCAGGGACTGTCTCTTTTGTATTTGTATCTCCTAGCAGAATGTCTGGTACCTAGTAGGAATTTCATAAAGGTGACAGTGGAGCTGAATCTTGAAGGAAGCCAGAGACTGTAAAAGGAAGAAACGAGGAAGAAAAATATTCCGACGTGGGGGACACCCTATAAAGGCATAGACATGTGAGAATGGGTATTGTGTACAATGAATAGAATAGAATAGAAGAGCCAGCATGACTGAATTGTAAAGTGAATGGAGGGGAGTAAAGCAGAAGAAGATTGAGAAGGCAGGAAGGAAGGACTAGATTGTGAAGAGCTTTAAATTAAAAAAATAAAAATAAAAAAAGAATTTATATTCGACCCTAGGGATAACAGAAAGCACTGGAGTTTATTGGGGTAGGAGGGGCAGGGAGAGGGGAGGAGTTGACAGGATCAGATGTGTGTTTTAGGAAAAAAAACATTTCAGCATATGGATAGAGAGTAGTTTGAAATGGGAAGAGACTTGAAACAGGAACAATACATGTAATAGTTTAGGTGAGAAGTAATTAAGGGCTTGAACTAGAGTAGTGGTTGTATGAGTACAGAGAAGGGGACGGGTAAGAGATATTGTGAAGATAGAAATAACAAGATTTGGCTACTGGTTAAATGTGTGGGGTAAGTATATAGAGAGAGAAGTTGAAAAAGATTCTAAGGTTGTGAATCTACATAACTAGGCGAACAGAGAAGTTCTTGACAATAGGGAAGTTTGAAAGAAGGGTGGGTTTTATCAATTTGAAATGTCCAGTAGGCAGTTGGTGACAGTATTCCTAGGGCTAGAGAGAAAGCCTAGGTCTGGACCTACTTATCTGGGAATTATCTGCAAAGAGATAAGTTCACCCCATAGGAGTTGAGATCACCAAATGAAAGAATAGATCACCAAATAGAGAGAAAAGAAAAGAGGGCCCTGGATAGAGCATTTAGGATACACTCACAGTTTAGAGAGTGATGTGGATGATGGTCCAGCAAAACAGACTGAGAAGTGGTCAGATAGGTAGAAGGAAAACCAAGAGAAAGCGTTAGGAAAATCCCAGAGAAGGCAAAGTATTCAGGAGAAGGCCAATTTTGTCAGATGCTCCAGAGAAGTCAAGGAAAATGAGGGTTAAGTTAAAGGCCATTAGATCTGGCAATTAAGAGATCAATGGAAACAGTAGTTTCATCTTTATAATGCAGATGGAAGACTTTGCAGAGGGCTTAGAAGAGAGTAAGAGGAAAGGAAATGGAGGCATTGAGTGTAGATAGTTTTTGTTTAAAGAAGTTTAAATTAAATTAATTTTTAATCCAAAAGTTTACCTATTATAATTTTTGAAATACATTTTATTGATAATTTGTTTTTACATCCCCCATATTTCCCTTTGATATCTTATTATCTTCCTCTATTTGATCCCCTTCCTTTCCCTAGACATATATCCCATATAGCAAAAAAATTTTAGACAGTTTTTTCAAAAATTTTAGCTGGAAGGGAAGGAAGTAATTGGGATATTAGCTAGTAGTTGACAAATCCAAAGGCAAAATAGACTTGTACATACAGAATATCAGCACTATGACTTTAGAGATCACTTAATTCTAATGGCAAAGCCACCTGCCACATTAACTTCAAATTTCAATTTAACTGCCATAGTCCCTTTCCCCTATCAAGTCCTCATCAACTTTTGCTTGGTAACCCATGATTCCTGATGGGTAACAGGATCACCTAACTTAGCAGTCAAGAACTACTGCAGAGCTGCCAGCACCCAGAATGCATCCACAGAAGGCACCTACACAACATGCTTGCTTTGCCCCCTTTGCAAATGTTGGTCCTGCTCTGTTATATCATCCCTTCCTGCCTCTGCTACTGTAAATTATATATTAATGGCCTGAAAGACTCCCTGAATATTTAGCCACCAGGGAGACATAAGTACATAGAAAAATAAAGGAATTAGGCCACTGATTTGCTCATAGAAGAATAGCAACATCAGGCATGGCACTCCACAGTTTATAAAACACTTTTATACATTGTTGTTTGTATTTTGTCTCCCTCATTAGACTGTGAGCTCCTTGAGATCAGGGACTGTCTTTTGCCTTTCTTTGCATCCCCAGAGCTTAGCCAAGTGCTTGACACATAGTAGGTACTTAATAAATGTTTATTGACTGGCTTTGAAATAGAAATTACTTCATTTGATCTCACAATATTACTTCAGGGAGGCAGGACACAATTATCATACCTATTTTATAAATAAGGAATTGAGGCTCACACAGGTGAAGCACCTTGCCTAAAATTCCAGAGGAAGAACCCAGGTATTCTTTCTCCTAAATGAGACCTTTCCAGTATGCCATGCATGAAGTTTCAAATGATTTAATGATAAATTCCAGAAAAGCTAGGGTTTATAACTAGGAGTGAAAGTATTTGGTAATACAGAGGGAACATAGGGTAATGGGAAGGGCCAGGGACCCCACTCCTACTCCCTACTTCACTGCTAGTACCTTCCCTATAACATGACTTCCCATTTACATTGTATAGATCTTGTATGTACATACTGGTTTCCTAGTCATCTTCCCTTTTAGAATATGAGCTCCCTGGGGTCGGGGACCATATTTAGGCTTATCTTTGTATTCTCAGCACTTAGATCAGTGCTTGGCCTATAATATGCATTCAATAAATACTTATTGACTAATGACAGAATCAAAAAAACTGAGTTTGAACTTAAGATCTACTAGCTGTATGGCCATGGTCAAATTACTGAAATACTGTGAATCTTCCTTTTCTCATTTGTAAAATGGGGATGATAATGCTTGCTATAGCTACCTCCCAGGAGTGCTATGAGAAAGGTGTTTTATAAGCACAGAGCATGTCTGAAGTAGAGTTTTCAATACTATTTTTATTATTGCAACATAAACAGCTGGGTTACCTGATACAATGGAAAGAGAAGGAGTCAGGAAATCTATCGCTAATCAGTTAAAGAGAGTTTTTTGTTTTCTCTGAATATCAGTGTTCCCATATGTCAAATGAAAGAGCTGGATTCGATGATCTAGCAATGCATTTCTGTCATTCTAAATGTAACAACTACTAGACTTTAGCTGGATCACTTGTGATTTTTTAAAAAGGAAAACTGATTCTTATACATGTAAAAAGAAACATTCTAATAGAAAAAAATGGCTTGAAATATTAAACTCTTTTAGGATGCAAAAATGGGTGAAAATTTAGTCAAACTTGAATCAACAATTGCAACTGCTCTGAAGGAAAAAGATGACCAAGTCTACTGCCAATCAGAAGACCTATGTGAAGGTAAATGGATTTTCTCCACTCATATTTAATCAGTGGGACAGATTTTTATAAAGTTTCATGAAACATCCTTACTTCTAACCTATACCCCATTTCAGTGCTGTGTCATCACCCAGCTGGGTCATACTACCTTGAAGGCATATATAGTCTGAAATGTGTGTTTCACAACATTTAGAGTTCATCTAGCCCAAACCTCTCATTTTAGAGATGAGAAAACTGAGGCCCAGAGAGGGGAAGTGACCTGCTTAAGGTTATGGAAGAAATAAGGGGCAGAGAGCCAGAATTTGAACACAAATCCTTGAACTCCAAATCAAATGCCCTTGCCACTGTACCACACTGCCTCTCCCAGATAAAGACAAAAAGGAAAAACTCCCATAGGTTAACTACAAAAGAATGAAAACAAAACTTCCAACTGGGACACTGGGGCTCATATCCTGCTTCAGACACCCACCTTACTAGCCAGGGTTTCTTTAATATGTTGTTTCCATTTCTCTCAACCTATTTCCCCATCTGTAAAATAAGGATAATAATACTTGCCCTATCCACATCAAGGAATTGTTATGAGCAATATTTTGTAAACTTTTAAACAATATAGAAATGGAAGTTGTTGTTATTGTTACTCTGGTATTGAACAGGTCCTGTAAGGTGAGGCTGGATTTTCCCATCACCTCAGAAAATCAGATTTACCTTTTTTTTAATTTAGCAATTCTACATTTACTATATGCTTTATATGAAAAACCGAGGTGAGGATGGAGTCTATACTCCTGTAAAATAAAGTATAAAGAGGAGTAGAAATTGTAAAAGTGTAAAGAGGGGTAGAAATTGACCAAGAAAAAGAGGAGGAGGTGAGTTGGTTCGTCTCCTCTCCATGCTCCTTCCTTGTGCATACACGGAAGAAAAGAGATAATGAAGTAATTGACCTTCAATTATCTGTGCTAATAAAAGGTAGCAATGGCCTGAACAAATGACAAAAAAATCATTTCTTGTTTATTTGACTATGGAATATATGATGGGTTTGGGGGGTCAGTTTTCCTTTCATAATTATTCTTTGCTTAGACAAATATTAAAATTAATTTATGCTCCTTAAGAATATATTTTATATTCTTTATTAATTAATAACATCCCAGAACTATTCTGTGGAAGAAGGCTGCCTATAATTAAATGATGTAGATGATGAAAACTATGTAGCTAATGAAGAGTTTGTCTGAATAAAGTTTGAAGAGAACCTAAGTTGGCAGATTAGGATATTCAAATATCTGATATTTGAACCAGTCCTTAAACACCTCAACAACAAAAGCCCCAACAAACTAGTAATCATAGAGGTTTATTTTCTCAGGTGTCAGCTGGTTGCTTGCAAAAGGAAGCTTCAGTTCAGCTCCTAGGAATGAGCTGGGTCTGAATTAGCTGCTGACATGATCTTCAATTCAATGAGACATTTATGAAGCACTTGCTACATGGAAAGTCTGGTACTAGGCACCAGAGGACACAAAGACAAAAATGAACAATCCCTATCCTCATTAATTACATATTGCTGTGCAGAGAAATATTATATAAGGTAGGGTGTGATGGTGGCAAAGGAGAGATCAGACAAATATCTGGGGAATTTATAGGAAGATCAATATACTTCAAGCTGAAGAGATCAGGGCATATTAAATAAAGAAGGCAGCCCCTTAGCTAAGGCTAAGATAAGGATTCCAAAAGGTTGAAATAATAATAATAGGAGCTCATTTATATAATACTTGAAGTACTTATGGAATGTTTTACAAACATTACCTTATTTGGTCTTCACAACAATCCTATGATATAGGTGCCATTATTATCTCCATTTTACAGATAAGGAAACTGAGGTTGAGAGTTAATTGCCCAGTATTTGAGACAGGATTTGAACCCAGGTCATTCTGACTAAGACTAGTGCTATGCTCCACTGCCTCTCCTAATGAAGAAGGGAGTGCATTCCAGGAATGGTGGATTCTGCCTGCGCAAATACACAGAGGCAAGAGATGGCATGCATTGAACAGCTGCTAGCCTAATTTGGTTGGAATGTAGACTAGAAATAATGTGAAATTGTATTTGAGGCCTGGAGTTCCTAAGTCCTAAGTTGCATGATTAAAGAAACCACGATCAGTTTCTGTGACTAGGGAGCCCCAAACACCCAGATCTGTGGGCAGGTGCAGGGCCACTCCCCAGGAAGACAGGAAGTCACTGAAAATAAGATGCTGTCATTAATGGCCTCATACTTGGCAAAACATTTGAATTTGCCAATAAAAACAAACCCTCTTCTGCTAAAGTATAGCAATACCTGGGACAGTTTCTGTCAAACCTGGTTATGGTATTCCTTAAAAAAATAAGCTGATTTTCCTCCATTTTTTTTTTTTTTTGTGGTCTCTCTCAGGCCTATTTCATAATTAATGTCCTTTCCTTCTCTCCTTGTGTTCCTGTCCACTCAAGTCCTTGTCCCCTGGCATTTCATCTCCCTGAGTCCCAGTCCTTCTGTCCCATTAACCTCCTGTTTCATGGGTCCCTTCTCTTGGAGTCTTATTTCTTTTTTTCTTTTTTTTGGCTTTTTGGAGGACGATTGGGGTTAAGTAACTTGCCCAAGGTCACAGGGCTAGGTTTTTGTTTGTGTGTGTTAAGTGTCTGAGGTCAGATCTGAACTCAGGTCCTTCTGACTCCAGGGCTGGCGCTCTACTCACTGCACCACCTAGCCGCCCCCATCTTATTTCTTTTCTTGAAGGCATATGGACTATGGGTTCTGCTTTTGAAATCTGATTACACTCTAAACCAGGAAATTATTTCTGACTTGTGCCATGGCCAGTGCTTATAAAAAGGTAGCAGCCTAGCTGGAGAGTAGCCTAACAGCATGTCATCTTTCCTGGTTTGCTTCATGAAGGTCATCTCAGTCTAAATATTCTCTATCAGAACCAAGATACTATCTCCTCACCCCAGGGCCTTGAGAAATTTTTCCTAGTTGCTTCTCACCTTGGTATCTATCTAGCTATGTACATGAAAGAATTCTTAATTACTAATTTATGGGGCAAGGCAACTCCTCCCCAGATCAATATCCCACTCCCACTGAAACCTTTCCTGCTACACCCAATAGTCTCCTGCACCCTTAAGTTCCTCTTTTGAAAGAGGTGGAAAGATTATTCACCCTTTAAAGTTTCTTCTGAAGGATTTCCTGATTTTCTCTGACAACTTGCCTTCATTTGTATTTCCCCACATTTTATTAAAAATATTTCATAAAATTATTTGTCAATTTAGTTCTAATACATAATGTTGATTTTGATAATGTATATATTTAAACACAATTACATAAAATATTTATGTATGTATGCATGTAATCACAAGGATCTGAACTTCCTTTTTTTCTAAAGAGCTAAAAGAAGACAGTTGTGATTTCATAGTCATTAAACTATGTTGTATTTATCTTATGTAATTTTTTATATACTTAAAAGATATATATATATATATATATATATGTTTCCTAATTTATTAAATCGCCTGCAGTAGTCTAATTAACAGAGAGTGTTTTGTTTACCTTTGGATATCATATATTTAAATGAATTACATTTTCCCTGGGGTTTATCCTGGTCATCTATAAATCAGCTTTACAGAATGTGCTATGGAAAAAGGCTAGGATTGGAATCAGAGGATCTTGTCTTGAGTCTTAGCTCTGCCACTGACCTTTAGAAATTCAATTCCATCTCTCTGACCTTCATTTTCGATGGGGATAATAATCTCTATGTACTTCACAGAAATGTTGTAAAGCTCAAATTAACATAGGTTTGCAGAGCTGGACACCACATTGAAGCTCTCTAATTCAACTCCATAATTTTATTGATGAGAAAATTGAATCCCAGAAAAGAGAAGTCACTTGCCCAAGGTTACAGTGCATACATATAAAGAGCAGAGTCAGAAATCAGAATGGCTCTTTGGACTCCAATGCCAATGCTTTTCCACTTAATGTCCTGTTGCTTCTCTTGATATAAGATGAATAAAGCACCTTTTTAAAACCATTAAGACCCACATACACGTGAGCTATTATTATTAACAGAGACAAGGCTGGAGAATTTGCCAATGAAGATGTGAATGATCCTCTTTCTTTTGATGTCTCCTTGATGATCTATTTTAATTCTTCATTTGATGAATCACTTTTTTTTTAGGGATTGAGCTGCCCCGAATTAATTATGCCCATAATGGGAAAAAATACAGATACATTTATGCAGCAGAAGTGCAGTGGAATCCAATTCCAACAAAGGTAACATATTTAAAGGTCATTAAAATATCACACACTGGTTTCTGTGATGATGAATCAATATGCTTTTAATTTGGACATACCCAAATGAATGGAAGACATCTGGTGTCAGTAACAAAAACAGGCAAGTTGCGGAGGGGTGCCAATTCAAAGGAGAAAGGTTGGTGATGTTTTGAATGCTCTGAATTTGAGGTAACAGGATATCCAAATGTCTAGTAGAGTACTTGACTAAAATTTAGGAGAGAGATCATTTCCAAGTCATTAGTATATAGGCAATAGCTAAAATCATGAAAATGGTAGAATTCTCAATGGGAGATAGTGTTGAAAAGGAAGAGAAGCAGGTCAATAACCAAGCCTTCAGAAATGCTCATATTGAAAGGATAAGAGAAACTAGTGAAGGAGATAGAAGAGTGATCAGAAAGGCAAGAGGAGAAATAGTATACTGTGTTGCTGTTATTGTTCAGTCATTTCAATGTTATGTCTCACTCTCTGTTACCCTATTTGGAGTTTTCTTAGCAGAGATACTGGAGTGGTTTACCATATCCTTTTCTAGCTCATTTGACAGGTGAGAAAATTGAGGCAGAGTCAAGGGACTTCCCCAAGGTCACACAGTTTGTAAGTGTCTGAGGTCATATTTGAATTCTGATCTTCCTGACTCTAGGCCCAGAACTCTATCCACTGAGCCACCTAGCTGCCCCCAAGAATACGTAGTGTCACATATTAAGAGAGAGTTGCAAGAAAGAGGAAGCATCAAATGTGGCAGAAATTTCAAGGAATATGAGGACTGAGAAAAGGTCATTGGACTTCCTTATTTCTTTTTTTGAGAAAATTAATTAACTAATAGAATAGAGACATAATATAGATATAATTTACAAAGTATTTGTAATAATAATAATAATGATATCTAGCATTTATAGAGTGGTATACAGTTTATAAAGTGCTTTACATATGCAGTTTCATTTGGTCCTCACATCAATCCTGTGATATAAATAATATTATTATTCCTAATTTATAGATGAAGAAACTGAGCCTGAAAGAAGTTAAGTGATTTGTCTAGGGTCATACAGACATTAAGGATTTGAGGCAGTATTTGAACTCAGGTTTTCCAAACCGCAGGCCCAAAACTCTATACTGCAAAAGATGGAGAGATCTGAACAGGATGATAAAACAGTTGGGTAGATTCATAACTGACTGAATGGACTAACACTAAGAGCAGTCATTTAATGATCCAATGTTGACTTAAAAGGTTTCTGGGAGAGTGCCCTAAGGGATCTGTGCTTGGCCCTGTTCTGTTTAAAATTTTTTGTCGATATTTGGGTAAAGGCAGAGATTGTCTGCTCTCAAATTTACAGGTGTCACAAGGATGGAAGGGCTAGCTAACAGATTGGATGATAGAGTTGGGATTCAAAATGATCTTGATGGGATAAAGTATTGGGTTGAATCTAAAAGGAATTTCAATTAAGATAATCATACAATATCCACTGGACTAAAAAAAAAAATAATCTAACAAGTATAGGACTGAGGAAGAATAGCAGCTTATGTGAAGAAGATCTTCAGCTGTAAGAGTGAGTGTGCTGTAAGCTCAGTTGGAGTCAGCAGCATGATGTAGCAGCCATAAAATGTAGGTATAGCTTCCAGGAATGAAGAAGTGATGATTTTTTTCATATTCTGTTCTAGTCAGACTCTATCTGTAGATAGAATATTGTATTCAGTTCTAGGCACCATAACTCTATTTTTAAATTTTTTTAATATTTTATGTTTTCCAATTACATGTAAAAATAATTTTTAGCCTTTATTTTAAAAAATAATTTTGAATTCTAAATTCTCTCCCTTCTTCCTCCCCTCCCTCTCTCTCTAAAGGCAAGCAGTTTTTAACGGTCATACGTGTGCAGTCATGTAAAACATATTTCCATGTAAGTCACATTGTGAAAGAAAATGCAGACAAAAAAAAAAGAGAAAAAGCTTAAAAAAAAAAACCCAAACAGTATGCCTTGATCTATATTCAAATTCCATCAGTTCTTTCTCTTGAGGTAGATAACATTTTTCATCATAGGTCCTTCAGAATTGTCTTGGATCTTTGATAACTAAATCATTCACAGTTGATCATTGTATAATATTGCTGTCATTGTGTATAGTGTTCTCCTGGTTCTGCTCACTTCACTTTGTATCAGTTCACATAATTCCTTTCAGGTTTTCCTAAAGTATCCTGTTCATCATTTCTTATCACACAATAATATTCTATCACAATCATAGACTACAACTTGTTGAACCATTCCTCAATTGATGAAGATCTACTTAATTTAAATTCTTTGCCATATAAATATTTTTGTACATATAGGTAGGCACCATAACTTTAAAAGGACATCTATGAGCTGTATCCAGAATATCCAGAAAAGAGAAACCAAGATGATGAAAGGCCTTGAGTCCTTTGAGGAAAAACTAATTGGGGAAGGTTTAGATTGGGGAGGGAGACAAATATAGAATGAAATAAAACAAATAAACTCTATCATCCAATCTCTTAGCTAGCCCTCCTAAACCTTGATGTCATATGAGTATTGATTGGAAGAAACTGGTTATTTTTAGCCTGGAGAAAAAAAGACTCAGGGGAGAACATGATAGTTTTATTTAAGTATTTGAAGGTCTCTTGTGGGAAAGGGATAAAACTGTGTTTTGCTTTGCTTCACAGGGAAGAATCAAGAATAATGAATACAAAATACAAAGAGGCAAATACAGGCTTGATGTCACAATAAATTGAAACAGGCTGCCTTGGAAGGTGGCAGATTCCCTCGCACTGAAGGTCTTTGAATAGTGGCTGGAAAACCACTGTTGGTTATGTTGTATCTGTGATTTCTTTTGATTAGTTCAGTCTAGATAGCTACTAAGGATCCTTCTAATTCTAGATGCTAAGATTCTCTGATTTGGCAAGTATAAGGTTATTGGTGAACTTTAAGACAGTAGTTTCAGTGTTAGGGGAGGAAGCTAGAGTACAGGGAGTTTTCAATAAGGAATCATCTACTAAGGTCTTAACTCTAATTCTTCCTCATAGTGTGGAGTTGATTCTGAGCTTTTTGAAGGCTATGCCAGTAAAGCACAAGCTCTGTAAAGGTTTTGAGTGATGGATTGGTTAGGGACAATATTGTCTGTCAACTGAAGACCCCTAGCTTACTACTCTGTGAAGAAACTCATCACCCAGTTGGCCACAGGTGATGAATGTTTTGGCTACTAGAACTCACAAAGACCCAGAAAACTTTTGATCTACATTAGATGGGGAAGACCCAAAAAGACAAAATAATGGATCCTTGTTTGAAGAAATGAAGGCAGTACATAGAAACCACTCACAGGAGACAGTTTAACAATGAAAGGAAAGAGAAAAATAGTTCAGTATCTAGAGTAGTCAGCATAAAGTGAAAAAAGCTTAGAGTTGGAAGGAATCTCATCTAATCCAACCTCTATGTGATCTAAAAATCTCTACATAATTTCCTTCGAGTGACTATTTAACCAACTGAAGATCTCCACTGAAAGGTATTCTACTAACTTGTGAACCAGCCTGTTCTTTTGAATACTTCTAATTGTTAGGAAGGGTTTTATTCCATCACCACCCCCCCAACCAATATCAAGCCTAAATCTGAATCTCTGAAGACTCTACCCATTGTCTCTAATTCTACCACTGGGGCCAAGGAGAACAAGTTGTTTTTTTTTTTTTTTGGAGGGCAACTGGGGTTAAGTAACTTGCCCAAGGTTACATGGCTAGGTTTTTTTTTTGTTTGTTTGTGTGTGTTAAGTGGCTGAGGCCGGAACCGAACTCAGGTCCTTCTGGCTCCGGGGCCGGCACTCTACTCACTGCGCCACCTAGCTGCCCAAGGAGAACAAGTTTAATCCCTCTTCCAAAACAATCCTTCAAATACTTTTAGAGAGCTATTATGTTCTCCCTTAGTATCATTTGTGCATGCTAAAGAATAGATAAAAATAATGAGTTTTTCAAAGTTGAAGAGAACTAGGGATGTTATAAAGCAGAGGGGAAGGAGTCAATGAGATATGGAAGATGAAAGAGAGAAGATATATGAGGAAGCAAGGCCACTTTGAGCTGGGACATGGTCTTCAAGAAAAAAGCTGTATGTTGGTGAGCGGATTCTTATTCAGGTATAGAACAGAGTAGATGACCTCTAAAGTTACTTTTAACTCTGAGATCCTGTGATTCTGAGTCAAGAAGGTATACATTCTTGGCAGAGTCATAACAAAGGTGAGGCAAGAGAAGCATTTGCTTTGGCTGCATAAAATTGGCAGGAGAAGAAAATATATGGAATATGCATCTACTCTCCCAAGTATGCCATACTTTTAGGTTAGGTGACATAATTTTATATTCTTGCCTCAGCTGCAAAATTATCTGGTTCTTAGTACCATGGAGCAACTAAAAAAAAGTGACACCTCTTTCTATGACACTTGGGGGAAGTTTGAGAAGATCACAATAAAAACAGATATGGTAAGGTGAAGAAGACATTAAATAAAGGAAAGAATACTCTTCTGAATTCATGCAAAGGAATTATAAACATATATAGAGAAAAACAATCAATCCTCTAGAGTTAATATGGAGGTAGAATGGGCAAAATGGTTCTTTCTTGGTGTCATAGAGGAAGGGAAGATGAAAAATGAATGAACAGCAACCTTATTACAAAGGCTTTTAACTGAAATTAACATTGAGCCGTAACTGGATGGAGGAACATTGGGGCTTATCAAAGCCAAAAATGTCCATGTGTCAGCTTGTCAATGATGATAGAGAACTGTGCATCAGTTCCTTTCTGCCAGGTATAGGGCTAATCTAATTGGTTTCTTGGCCTAGCTTCTCTATGGACATAACTGTAAATTAACATAGAACCTGAAAAAGCTAACATTAAGTTTTATTTGGAGAAGCAAGTAAAACCTTTTCAGACTTTAGGATTTTATTTTCCTTATGAGATATATTTCTACTGTAAAGCTCACAGGTAACAGAAAACAGACCTGTGGTTCTTCTGTCAACATTATATAGATGCTCAAATCTTTATTCCACATACCAAGGTTTCAGTGTGTTAGTTTGAAAGTCTGATTGCATGCCATATAGAAAATACAATATCACAAAAATTTAGTCACTATTTGTCTTTCTTTTAAATACACAGATAACAAAATTTGATATTCTGACAAAGTCATCATTAAAATGGGGGGAGGAGCATTGTTGGCCTGCTGAGCCTGTGTTTGTGCCTGCACCTAATGCACAAGAAGAAGATGATGGTAAGAGCTTTTGGCCTAATGAATACTCTGCTCTGTTTTCTTACTAAGCCATGGAATTAGCTTCCAAAGCAACTAATTTGGCAGGGTCAGAAAATGTAATTGTTTCCCTGTCAAACCTATTCAATTCAATCCAGCATTAACTTATTAAGAGGCAGTGCATCCTAGTGGATAAAGAACTGATCTCTAAACCAGGAAGACTGGGTTTCAAGTTCCATCTCTGACAGACTAGTTATGACAGACCCCAACCAAGTCACTTCAGCTCTTACTCTCTAGGCAATCCAGTAAGATTATAAATGGCAGAGAAGGTGCCAACCTGCATTGATAGAAAGTGAATCCTCATCCAGGAGCTTCCTACACCAATTTAATCACAGGTTCTGTCCCTATCTCTGAGCATTTCATGTGTAAGATGTTTAGCACTGGGAATAAATACAAAGATTAAAAATGGACACTGTCCCTGGCCTTGAGAAGCTTACATTTTACTGGGTTGGGAAGGGGAGGAGGAAAGAACATGCATACAGATACACAGCATGCAGGTAGATGGAAGGAATCCATGAAAGGGAGCATGGTATAGTGCAGGGGTCCTTAACTTTTTTTGTGTCATGAGCCCCAATGACAATCTAGAGAAGCCTATGGACCACTTCTCAGAATAGTTTCTAAATGAATAAAAAGAAATGTGTAGAATCACAAAGGTGATCTATTATATAGAAAAGCAGTGATAGATAGATAGATAGATAGATAGATAGATGGATGAACAAGTTCACAGACCCCAGTTAAGAACCCTTAGACTCTAATAGAAAGTTTTCTGGACTTAAGAGTCCAGAAACCTGAGTCTGAGATCTAGTTTTGACATTTACTTCCTGCCTATGTAACCCTAAGTGCATCTAGGTTGAAAAGGTCATGACCCTTCATAGGGATAAAGTCCCTTATAGATGTATATTTGTGATGGTAGGGTGATGTTAGGGGTGGGGGTGAGAGGGCAGGGAGAAGGGAGGTCTTCAACTTCTTATGTAAATATGGAATCATTTTTCACATGATCTGTCTTCACCTTTCTGTTGTGATTCATCTGCCCCTATGGTCCTACTTCACCACTTTCTTCCACACTCTTTAACATTTTGTAATATTGAGGGTTAGAGGCAGTTGCAGCTGGAGGCCAGTTCTCATGGCAGCAGGAGCTACCTTAGTCCCAAATCTTAGTGGAAATGCCACTCCTTCTACTCCCACAACAAAGATATAAGGGATTTACAGAAAGGAATTTTAAAATGTTTTAAAATGTTTGGGTAATATTGAAACATCAGAGGGCTAGAAGTTAGGAGATCTGGATTCTAGATCACTTCTGTGACTATGTATTCTTAAGTAAGTCATTAAACTTCATTGTGTCCTAGTTTCTTCATTCATGACTGGTCTTTAAGGGCCCTTTCAGCTTTCTAAAAGAAAACTGTTAACATGGTCAGATTCACTGACATATGCATGCCACTAAGCAGACTCAAGAGGAACAGATATTCCAGAAAATTATATTCTGTGCCCCACATTTATAGCAGTCAGTATCTCACAGCACTTCCAGCATTTTATGGAGCCATCCAGTTTCAGGTCACGATAGGAAGAAATGGCAGGGCACCCTGTTAGATATTTACCTTAAGCATTTTGCTACCCAGAACCTTCTCCTACAGTTCACATAGCAACATGATAGTGGCAAGAGCATTGATCTCGGGGTTACAAGATATAAAATTGAGCCACAACTTGCAGACTTACTGGCTGTTTCACTTGGGTCATGTAACTTCATTGCTCTTGGCCTCGGTTTCTTCCATATAAAACAGGGATAAGAATGCTCCTACTAGCTACCACACACAGTAAGGAAAGCATTGTAAAAACCTCATGGGGATGTAGAAAGAAACCTAAGGTGTCATCACTGAAAGTTCAGGCTCTGATTCTTGGCTTCTGTGCTATTTCTCTAACATGCCATATATATTTATCTGAACAGTCCAGTCACTGGCCTTCCAACTAGCTGGAGGTCAACTAGTCTAATCCTCTCATTTCACAAAAATAAACAAAACTGAGGACCACTCATATTTCTCCAAATCACAGTTAGAAAGTAGCAGAGACAGGATTCAAATTCAGGTCCTCTAAATCAAAATCCAGTGTTCTTTCCACCACGTGACACTGGCAAGGAGAAAACATAAAAAAAAAAAGTGACATGATTCAAAAAATGAAATCTATTTCACTAAGAAGGGAATTCAACAAATTAAGAGTCACAACAGCTCCCATGGTGCATCTTCCTAATTCATCGGGTTGGTCCATAGACCCACACACAGCATAGTACCCCTAATTCTTATTTCTCAGATTCAACTTTACTTCAGCATTAATAATAATGGTTGACATTTGTATGTTACTTTAACATTATTTTAATCTCATTTGTGCCTTACAACAATATTATGAAGTAGTCACTACAGATATTATCATCCCTGTGTAACAAATGAGGAAAGTGAGGCACACAGTAATTGAGGACTTTCCTATGACACACAAGGGTCAGAGGCAGGATTTGAACTCAGGTCTCCCTGACTCCAAGTCCAGTATACAATGCTAATACCTCCTCATTTACAAGAGTAGAACTACATCACAAACTTCCTTCTATCAAGTTACACATATTTCCAGGACAGACGCTAGGAAACTTCCTCCAGGGGGCTCTGTCTTGGGCATTGGGCCTGACGCATAGATCTCTAGCCATTTGTGTGGAATGTCTTAGATACTTGGGGTTTTTCTCCTAATAGGCAGACAATGAAGAAGCACATACTAGCAGCAATAGGGGTTTTGACACTGGCATATGGAAAGTCGCATTTGCAACTATTCTAAGCCAATTACAATCAGAACTCCCCAAAGTATTCCAAAATTACACTAGATAGTATTGTTATGTCCCTGCCTCATATTAAAGAGGCAACTGCCAAGATGGCCCAAGCTAAAGGTCATCCCTTCTGCTTTGAATTTTGAAAAGTCTAAGTTTTGCCTATAAGTTTTCTTCTTTGGATTTAAGTCTTGATTACCCAAACCATATTATTTTTCTCAGGCTTAGATTTTTAGCATCAATGAAGATTCTTTTCATCTTAGAAATATAAAAAAATGCCCCTCCATTTTTCAAACTTGTTCACTTTTTTCTTTTAAAGGTATTATATTGTCCGTGATTGTCTCCACTGACCCCAAGAAACCACCTTTTCTGCTTATACTGGATGCAAAACAATTTACAGAATTAGCTCGGGCATCAATTGATACAGAGATACACCTGGATCTGCATGGGCTATTCATTCCCTCTGTGGGTTCTCCTGAAGAGCCAGAGGACAATGAGTTTAAGAAATAATCTAGTGGACTGGTCTATAGGGATGCTACTTTGATAGCTGGAAATAGACAAACTAAGTGAGATCTTATAGGACCATAAGCCTGGAAATATTTTCTTTCCCTGGTACAGTTTTATTTGATTTTTATTCTAGGGATGGAACATTCAATGCCTTTTATTTCATTTCATTTAAATCATAATAACATTTAGAGGCAGCATGGTATGGTATACAGAGGGTCAGCCTTGGAGTCAAGAAGGCTTCTAAGGTCTGCTTCTGACATGTAGTGGTTAAGTAACTGTGAGCAAGACACGTAAGTTTTAATGCCCAGGGAAACTATGTAAGACTATATAATTCATGGGTGAATTGCTAACCAGCACTGGTGCAGGGGATTCTCACACCAATGAAATTACAAGTCTTGTTAAGAAAAAATAGTAATGCTAATAGCTGAATTTAGATAATACTTTGAAAATTGTTAAGCACTTATGTACATTATCTCATTTGATCTTTATAACTACTCCGAGAAGTAGGTACTATTATTATCTTTATTTTACACATGAGGAAACTAAGGTCTCAGAGAGGTTTAGGTTCAGTGACTTATCCATGTTCTTCATATAGGAAGTAGGTAGATAGGATTTGAATGTAGCTCTCTCCTGACAGTCCAATTCTTTCAACTTTCCTACTCTTTCAAATATATCATGCTGCCTCTCTTTTATCTTATTTTGAAATTAGTCAACAAATATTTATTGAGTGAATACTATGTACTTAGTACTTAAGAAAAAAGAAAACTTTATTTTGAGCAGCCATTATATAAAAATTTTCATTAAAATAAATTATATACTCTATTAAAGCAATATTGTAATGCTACTTATTATAGCAGGGAAGGGTTTACCCATTAGGAACATGCAAATATTTATCAGAAAGAAAATGTTTTAATTTGTTAAAAAAAGGACTTGGCTAAATAGAGGTTCTCTCTTTCCTAAA
This sequence comes from Gymnobelideus leadbeateri, assembly GCA_011680675.1. Taxonomy (NCBI): domain Eukaryota; kingdom Metazoa; phylum Chordata; class Mammalia; order Diprotodontia; family Petauridae; genus Gymnobelideus; species Gymnobelideus leadbeateri. The sequence continues at coordinate 131,922 of WOXC01001581.1, forward strand.
TCCTGGCCTGGTATTTTTAGTTAGGTTTCCTTTTATAAAACTACACAATTAGGAAACTTGTGTACTGTCACTTAAAAATTTAATTAGTAGCATTTCCAAGTACCTTCAACTCTCAGTTTCAGTAAATGGGTTCCTACAAACTCCATACTCTGATAATGGTTTTTTAGTAAATATGCTCCCATTTGTTTAGTTATGATTGCATTTTAAAAGCTCTGTCTCAATTATGTTTGTATCTCACTTGTATTTACATGCAATTTGTTAATTACTAAAAGCCAGCACCTTCCACATTCACCTTGAGGCCTGGAGAAAGTGAAGAGATATTTATGGTCTTGTGCTGTGGAATAGTGGAGTTGGACACTACTGAGTGTTTCTCCTCCTCCACAGATTTTCCAACAATGGTTTGCTTAGGTCTTTCCTTGTCCCTATCACAATTTTCCAATGTATCATAATGATCTGCATATGTATGTATCTCCTCTTTGAGAGCAGGAACTGTAATTTATCTCTATGTCCCCAACCCTGAAACATAGGACTTTGTATTTAGGAGGCATTTAATAAATGTTGATTGAAATGAATTGAATTAATACAACAGAATTATTTGATATCTTCTGTTTAAAGGAAGTTTGCTTTCCTTTAGATACAGACACATAAGATCTTGAAGTGGGACCTTAGAGATAAACTAGTTCAACACCCTCATTTTCAGATAAAGGCCCAAAGACATTAAATGATTTGCTTAAAGTCCAATTAAACAACAGAACAACAACAGAACTAAAATTTTTCTTATTTAAATATTAATATTTTGGGGCGGCTAGGTGGCGCAGTGAGTAGAGCATTGGCCCTGGAGTCAGAAGGACCTGAGTTCGGATCCGGCCTCAGACAATTAACGCACACACAAACAAAAACCTAGCCGTGTGACCTTGGGCAAGTTACTTAACCCCAATTGCCCTCCAAAAAGCAAAAAAAAAAAAAATATATTTTTATTGTAAGAGGGGTAATTGGATTCTGACCAACTGATTTCACCCACAGGATGTAATCACAGATCATGAGTATAAATTCATTAATACCTTGTTATCTGTTTATAAAGTGTGAACATTTTTTTTCTAATGAAATTAGTAAGCAAGTTTAGAAATGAAAATGCATGAAAATTGGTCACAGTCCTAGACACACTTAAGGCAGGAACCACCAGCTGAGGAAGAATTCAGGACCTAAGAGGGTGACAAGTAGGAAATAACATTTTCCAGGCAGACACAGAAACAGAAAGGCAGTATTCAAACAGTTTTCAGGAGAGAGACCTCTGACAGCAAAGAGATCTGGATATATACTTCAGAATGAGTTAGCTGTAGCCATAAAGAATTGAACTATGAAAAGGGGTAGATGATGGGAGCCCAGATAAGCAACCTACCAGCAGAGACACTGTGCCTAGGGGGAACCTGCTGAAGAGCTCCATGATGAGATAAAGGATATTGAGGCCTTTCAGCTCTTGAGATGTGAGTTGTTTTGGCCCATCCATCCCCTACATTTGTATCTCACTATTATTATACTCCAAATGTGTGCCTACCCTTCCTAAAGACACTGATATTTGAGGAACACTGTGCTCCAGGTTTCTGGAAGGAAATGTTTTACTTTTCTTATTATTCCATTTTAGTCAAAGCCTTGGCTTTGAGCTACTTGTGTCTATTAACTGAACTAAAGATATAAGTAGAGGCTTATGAACAAGGTGTGCTGGAGCCCGTTCAAAATTGTTAAAATTTCAGAGTATTCACACCTCAAAAATCAGCAAACTACAAATCAGGCTTGATTTATTGTTTTGTTGATTGTCTAGTCTTATGACTGTGATGATGAAAATGTTCATATTGCAAATTAAATTTAAAAGGGTGTCATGTATACATTTATTTTGAGTCAGTTGTAAAACATTGACTAAAACATCTTACCTAATAACTATAGTTTTAGTACTGCAGTCACCAAGATTATCCCAGAACCTGAGGGTGGTAGCTGCCTTCTAGGGATCTAAATCATGAATATGAGCACACATAGTAAGGGTGCTAAATTGTAAACAAAGTCCCCCACTGTGAAATACATAATAATGCTTCTAAAACTGTAAAATTCTACTACTTCACAAGGTAATGATATCACTCAACTGAATTTAAATTTACATAGAGGGGCGGCTAGGTGGCGCAGTGAGTAAGAGCGCCCGCCTCAGAGTTGGGATGACCGGAGATCGAATCCGGCCTCAGAAAATGAGCACCCACACACAAATAATGACGAGCCGTGTAACCTTGAGCAAGTTACTTAACCCCAATTGCTCTAAAAAAAAAATTTACATAGAAACAATAACCATATCAAGGTTATATAGAAATCTCAGGTCATTCCTAATTTAGCTCACACTATAAGGCCAAATTTATTGTCTCAGAAGACAGAAAAAATGACTAGAACTGCCTCAGTCTTATAGTACATGATTTTTAAAAATGTCTTTGGTCTATGACTTTTTTATTGGAAGCATTAAACTTAAACATGGGCTTTAAAAATTTTTCTGTATTTTTTCAAATAGCAAGAATTTGTTTCCTTTCCACCTACTCCACCCACCCTCACCCCCCACATTGAAAACATTAAAAAAAACCCAAACAAACCTCTTTGGAACAAATAGGCATAATTAAGTAAGACAAATCCCCACATATAGGCCATATTTTTTAAAAAAATATTTTAGTCTGCATCTGGAGTCCATTACATCTTTGTTAGAGTGTGTGTAGCATGCACCATTGGTCCTCTGGAGTCACACATTAATCAGGGTTATTAAGTCTTTAAGAGGTTGTCTTTAGAATGTTGTTTTTAGAATATACGTTGTTCTCCTGGTTCTGCTTACTTCACTCTGCATTAGTTCCTACAAGTCTTCCTAGATTACTCTGAATCTGGCCCTTTCATCATTTCTTATAATATAGTAGTATTCTTTTTCTCTCTGAAGAACTTTGGAATTGTATGACATGGGAGACACTGGTACAGGACTGCCTAGCATGACGTGCCCTAATCAGAGAAGGTGCTGTGCTCTATAAGTAAAGCAGAAATGAAATAGATCAAAAGAAATGTGAGATGTGCAAATTTAGAGAATCCCTCCCAAATGTTCACATGGACTATTTTGTGCCTGACTCAGAGCATTCTGAGCCTGTATTGGTCTGATCAGCCACAGTCAGACATACTGTAATTTGACTCTAACACAGTGATGTCATTTTGGTTCTCTTTAAGGACAAAGGACAACCACCACCAGTATTCCACTAAATAATATGCTATAATTTGTTCAGTCATTCCTCAATATGTGCTATTTTTAAAAGTTAAAGGTTAGTTTGGAAGCTGGTTAGCAGTTTGAAAAAAATGTTCATTTTTCACCTCTAAAACTTTAGTTCATAATAGATTCAAAGAATTTTGGAGCTAGAAGGGACCATATTGATCTTTTAGTCCAATATATGTCTAAAAGGGTTTAGACTACAATACACTGGATAAGTAGTCATCCAACTTCCGCTTAAAGACCTCTAAACATTCCTAAAACATTCCATTCCACTTTTGGACAGCTATAATTGTTAGGAAGCTGTTTTTTAATTCAAGTCTACATTTGCCTCTTTACAGTTTCCACCCACTGCTTCCGGTTCTGGCTAGTAGGATCAAGCAGAACAAGTCTAATTTCTCTTCCAGGTGACAGTCACCTTCAAATAACTGAAAATAACTATCATGTCCACTACTTCCCCATCCCCTGTCTTAATCTTCTCTAAGATAAACATGTCCAGTTCCTTCAACCTCTCAACCTCATGTGATATGATCTCAAGTCTCTTTTACCATGCTGTTTGCCTTTCTCTGGACTGTCCAGTTTATCAATGTCCTTCTGTGGCACTCAGATTTGAACACAATATTCCATATGTGATTTGACCAAAGAAGAGTACAACAGGACTATTATCTTCTTATTCATTAATATAGCCCAAGATCAAATTATCATTTTTAATGCTTCTTTATATTACTGATTCAAGTTGAACTTGGAATTTACTAAACCCAAGTATCTTTCAAACCATTGTAGCATCTTATAATTCTAAAATTAATTTTTTGAACCCAAATGTAAGCCTTTACATTTATCTCTTTTGAATTTTACTTAATTAGATTTGAACCAATATCCTAACCTCCAAAAGATCTCTTTGGATCTTACCTTGGTCATCTGATGTGTTAGCTATTCCTGCCAGCTTTGCATCATATGCAGATTCACCGTCTATGTCTTTATCCGGTTCAATCCAATGAAATGTTTTAAAAAAATTTTTTTTTAAAGCAATTGGGGTTAAGTAACTTGCTCAAGGTTACACGGCTAGTCATTATTTATGCATGGGTGCTCATTTTCTGAGGCCGGATCTGATCTCGGGTCATCCAAACTCCGAGGCCGACGCTCTTACTCACTGCGCCACCTAGCCGCCCCTTTAGGGCAATTGGGGTTAAGTAACTTGCCCAAGGTTACACAGCTAGGTTTTTTTGTTCGTATGGATTAAGTGTCAGAGGCCGGCTCCGAACTCAGGGCCTTCTGATTCCAGGGCCAGCGCTCTATTCACTGCGCCACCTAGCCACCCCTAATGTTTAAAAATTTTAAACAACACAGGGCAAAGAACAGATTCCTGGGGCACTCTATTAAAGACCTCTGGAGAAGTTCATAGGAAAGCATTAATGAAAAGTTTTTATGTCTTGTCAATCAACCAGTTTGGAATCTGTCTAATTGTATGATCATCTAGTCTATATTTCTCCATCTTTTTCACATGAATAGTATGAAATATTTTATTAAATGCTTAATTTTAAAATTCGGCAGACTATAAAATTTCCCTGAACTAATAGTTTAGTAACCTTGTCAACAAAACAAATAAATTAATTTAGCATGACCTTTTCTTGATAGAGTGATTTGGTTTCTTTGTAATCATGACTTCCTTTTCTAGATGTTTATCAATCAATAAACATTTATTAAGTGCCTACTATGTGCTGAACACAGTGCTAAGGTCTGAGGATACAAAAAGAGACAAAAGACAGTCCCAGACCTTAAGGAACTCACAATCTAATTGGAGAGGGGGACAATAAACTAAGAAATACACATACACACATATATTTATACATATGTATGTATTTATACAAGCTACCTACAGGATAAACAGGAAATTGAGGGGATGCTCATCAAGTGGGGAATGGCTGAACTTGTGGCATATGATTACATTGGAGTAGTGATACAGAGTGAAGTGAGAAGAACTGGGTGACCATTGTGCACAGTAATAGCAATGCTGTAATAATGATCAAATGTGAAAGACTTGGCTACTCTGATCAATACAAGGATCCAAGACAATTTTTTTTTTGCTTTTTGGAGGGCAATTGTGACTTGGCCAAAATCACACGCTAGTAAGTATGTCAAGTATCTGAGTCCAGATTTGAACTCAGGTCCTCCTGACTCCAGGGCCAGTGCCCTATTCACTGTGCCACCTAGCCTCCCTGATCCAAGACAATTCTAAAGTATTCATGATAAAAAAAAAATGCTATCCATCTCCAAGGAGAGAACTGATGAGCTCTGAGAGCAAAATGAAGTATAATTTTCTAACTTTGTTTATCTTTCTTGCTTGTTAAAAAAATACGGCTATTTCACATGTATAATTAGTATTATATTTCTTGCTTTCTCAGTAGTTGTGGGAGGGAGGTGGAAGAGAGAGAATTTACAATTCAAAATTTAAAAAGAAAAAAATGTGAAAAATAAATAAATAATACTTTTGCAAAAAGGAATTTTGCAAGAAATTGAGGTCAAGCTTCCTTGTCTATAATAAGCTGACTATATTATTTTTGTTTTCATGATGACTAGACAATATTTGCACTGTTTATCTGGGCCAGGTAACTTGAATTCATTAAGGTCAGTTAAGTGTTCTTTTATTGCTATCTCTTTATCTATCTTGGGTGTGGGTTTATTATAAGTTGTTTTTTGTTTTGTCTTTTCCAGTGTGAGAGTCATTCTCCTTGAAAAAAGAAAACAAAAACAAAACTGAACTGCTCAGGTCTTACCTCTATTGTCAGTGATCATTATCTCATCCTCCCTCAGCTCAGTCCTGACTTTTCTTGGATCTTCCCCTTTTCCCCCATATAGCTAAAAAAATTAAGAAATGCTAAAGAAATGATCCTCCTGCTCACCAAGACCAACCCTCTAGCTGGTCTCATTTTCTCCTATATTCCATCTCTTTAGTCTTCATTATTTCCTTATATACTGACTCCTTCCCTGATGTCTACAAATACACTCAAATTTACCTCATCCTAATCCTGCCATCTTCACTAGCTATTACTGGATTATATTTCTCATCTATTTTTTTCGGTCAAATTCCTTAAAAAAGCAGTCTACATCAAATGTCTCCATTTCTTCTCCTCTTTACTTCTTCTATACTAGCTCTCATCTGATTTCTGAACTCATTTGAAACTGTTCTCTCCAAAGCTGGCCTCAGTTGTCAGACTGCTCTCTCAAATGATCTCAGCTGCCAAATCTAAATTGGCCTTTTCTCAGTTATCATTCCTGTTAACCACCATCCAGTCCTGAACACAATTTCCTCTCTAAGTTTTCATGACACTCTCCTGGTTTCTTCCCCTTCCTGTCTGTGTTGTACACAACTCCACCTCCCCTTCCCCCAATTGATCTGTAAAGCAGACAACTCCACCTTCCCCTCCCCTAATTGTTCTGTAAGCAGGCACAACTCCACCCTCCCCTTCCCCTAATTGATCTGTGGGCGGGAGTTTCAGCCTAGGGTACACTTCCAACTAGCAGGAAATTCAAATGTACACTGACCAATCACAGTAGTTTCAGCTTACATAACCTGGCTAGCGAATCTCTTTAAAAACCGGCACACTGTCTGTGCCAACCCATTGTCTGATTTGGGTTAACCATGTTATCCCAACAGTCCCGTGGTGTTAAAAAATCCACGTCCAAATTCTAATCTCAGGTCTGTCTTGGTCCTTTGTGCACCTCATCTGACCACTCTTCATTCTTCTTTGCTGGGTCATCAACTATGTCACTCCCTCTAACTGTTATACTCCCACACTGTTCTGGAAAGTTTTTCCTTTTTTACTTCTCTGTACTCACTTATTGATCTCAGTTCCCATGGATTAAATTATCATTGCTATTCAGATGATTCTCAGATCTATATATCCCTTCTTAACCACTTTCCTGAGCTCTGGTATCATATCCCCAGCTGCCATTTCAAACTGGATATCCTGTGGGAATCTTAAACTTAATATGTCAAAAACAGAACTTTATTCTGCCCAAACCAAATCCTCTTCCAAACTACCCTATTATTATCATATGCGCCACCATCTTTCAAGTCACAGTTTCATAACCTATATTATCCTTGACTCCTCACTTTCACTCAACCCATATCTCCATTCAATTTAAAATTTTATCTTTTTTTTTTTTTTTTTTTGCTTTTTGGAGGGGGGAAGGTGGGGCAAATGAGGCCAGATTTGAACTCAGGTCCTCCTGACTCCAGGGCCAGTGCTCTATTCACTGTGCCACCCAGCCACCCCCATTTCTTTTTCTACAACATCCCTTTTATTTATCCCCTTCTTTCTCCTCACCTGGAACTCTATTACCTCTCACATGAACTATTACAGTATCATTCCAACTGGTCTCTCTCCATACTGATCTATCCTCCATATTGCTACCAAAATGATTTTCCTAAAGCACAGTTCTCCCAATTACCTCTAGGCTCAAAAAGAAAGTCTTCTGCATTTTATGCTCTTCCAGTGTTATTATATATTAATCTTTTCTACAAACTGGGATAGCCAAACTAGCCTTCTTACTATTCTTCACACACATCTTTTTCTACACCTTTGCATTGGCTATCCCCCATCCCTGGAAAGCACTCCTGCCTTACTTCTATCCCTCAGAATTCCTGCTTTCCTTTAAGATTTAGGTAAAATTCCATCTTTTACATGAGGCCTTTCTTAGACTCTGCCCTACCTCCTCCAGCTGCTGGTATATCCTATCCCCTTATAGTATATCTGCTTTGAAAGTGTTTTATATATAGCTATATATGTGCACATTGTCTTCCTTGTATAATCCTTGAGGGACAATATCCCATTGCTAACTTGGACAAAAGGTAGGGCTTAATAAATTTATATTGACTGATTGACTGATAGCTCTTCTGCTTAACCTTAGGTCATAATGAACTTTGGCACTTTTGTTATTGTTTTTATAGAACTATGCTATACTTACATTCATTCTCAGTTGTCTTTGGTTCTATCTTCTGTATATATTTTCTGTATGTATGTTAAAAATCTAAGTTTGTTTTGTGTTCTGTATGTATATTCATCAATTTCTTCAGACAATTACTGTTTTTGTTTCTTCTCACTGAAATTGTTTCCTTTTGTGTCCTCAAAATTTAATCTGTAAGATTTTCTCATTCTCCCAGGTTGCCTTCCTCTTTTTAATTTTCATCTATGGGATCCTACCTGAACTTTTCCTTAACCTTTTGAATCTGCTTTCCCAACATTTAGGCTGCATGTTAAGGCCAATATTTTCCCTTTACACATAATCATAATGAGTAGCACTTTATCACATCCTTGCTGATCTGGTAGACCTTGCAAAATTATTCATGATCACTTGCCCCATATTTGACTTAATTATATAATTGTGCATTATCCTTATCCTATCATTAATCATACTTTGTCAAATTTGAATTTTGAATTACTCCCACCATCTGCCTTTTTTTCTAATTAGTGGGTAACCTCTTAACTTTTATGGTTCCCTGATAAAGAGGGTTCTGGAGACCCCAAAATACGAACACACCAGGTCCTAGTGAATGAATTCGATTCAAGTCTTAGCCAAAGAAAAGTAAAATTTATTAAAAGTCTGATTGTATTAGACACAGAGTGAGTCTGTAAGTCTGTGTCTAATACAAACATGAAGACAGGATGGGATCTTAATACAGGTTATGGGAGGACTCTAGGGGTGATCTAGGGGAGGAGTTTGGGGAGGGTCTTCAGGAGGAGTTAATGAGGTCAATGAGTGATTAAGGGTGGGAAGTAGCTGGAGGCCATCTGGAGACCACAAACAATGGTGGGCTAGGCCAGCTCAAGGGTGGATCATTAGGGTGGGAAGGCTAGTAATAAACTTGCCTCCTCAAATGAGATGATTTAATCAGAATTCAAGGGCCTGTACCTCAAGGACTCAAGGAGAGCTAGAGGGGAGAGAGCTAGAGAGCTCTGGGAGCCCAGAGCCCATACCTCATCAGACATCTTCCCACAGTATCTTCTTTTTTTACCTGTCTTACATGAACAGGGGGCCCTTCTCCTTGCCAAGGCAAACTCTTCTACATGCTTCCTTGATCCCATCCCCTCCCATCTTCTCCAGAAGATTACTACCACTATCATCCTAACCTCTCTCTAATCTTCAGTCTTTCCTTATCTTTGGCTCCTTTTCTGCTGCCTACAAATATGCCATGCTTTCCCCATCCTTAAAAAAACCCTCCCTCTCATCTTATATTTTTCTCCCCTAACCATACCACCCTCACCCTCTTTCTTGGCTAAATTCCTTAAAGAAATCTATTTGTACTAGGTGCCTCCACTTGCCCTTTTCTCACTTGTCTCTAAACCCTCTGCAATCTGATTTTTGATCCCATCACTCAACTGAAATTGCTGTCTCCAGAATTACCAAAAACCTTTTAATTGCCAAATCTAATGGCCTTTTCTCAGTCTTTATTGTTCTTGAACTTTCTGCAGTTTTTGATACTGTCAATCCTCTTCTCTTTGATACTTACTCTTTTAGGTTTTCATGACACTGCTCCCTCTTGGTTCTCCCTCTACCCTCCTCTACTGCTCCTTCTCAGTCTCCTTTATTACATGTATCTTCCTCCAGCTCATGCCCATTAACTGTGGATATACCCCAAGTTTCTGTCCCAGACCCTCTTCTCCCTTTATACTATCTCATTTGGTGATTGTATTAGTCCTAAAGGTTTAATTACCATTTCTATGAAGAAAGTTTCAGATCTATTTCTTATAGCCCTAATCTCTCCTGACCTTCATTCTTATATAACCAACTGCCTGCTAGACATCTCAATGTTGTACCCCAATAAAAGCAAGACAGAGGATCCCCAAGATTAAGTTTAAAAAGTGGATTTTATTACCGCGGGACACGAGGGACTGTCGGGGTACATGGTCACCTAAATCAGACAGTGCTTTGGCACAGACATTGTGCCAGTTTTATAGAAGTTCCATAGCCAGGTTACATAAGCTGAAATTACAGTGATGTAAGCTGAAACTCCAATGACTGGTCAGTGTACACTTGAAACTACAATTAGTGATTGGTCAGTATACATTTGAATTTCCCTCCAGCTGGGACTCCCACCCACAGATTAATCAAGGGAAAGCAAGGGGTGGGGGTTCTGCCTATTTACAGATTAATCAAGGTGGAGTTCTCTGTTTTACAAAGCAATGAAGGAAAGGTTGGGCTGCCTATTTTACAAATCAAGGAAAAGGAAGGTTGGGCTGCCTGTTTTACAACTCAAGGAAAGGGTGAGTGGATTTGTGTCCAACATCCACAAGGGCAAAGTGATAAATCAATGGGGGAAGGGCAGAGTGGAGCTGGGTCCAACACTCAAACTCAACATGTGTAAAACAGAATTAATTTTCTTTTCTCCTAATCCTTTCCCCTCTTCCCAGTTTCCCTATTATTATTGGGTATACCATCAGTTTTGACAGCTAGGTGGATAGAGTGCTGAGCCTGGAGTCAGGAATACTCATTTTCATGAGTTCAAATCCATCCTCAAGACACTTGTTTTGCTACTTGTGTTACCCTGGGCAAGTCACTTAAAATAAGCTGGAGAAATGGCAAAGAAACAGAACTGAAATTGATTCACTTTAGGATTTCTGTCAGGGTACAGGGAAGCCTCTACCTGGAATGAATTTACACACTCAAACCATCTTCTAGGCAAGGGACAAATTTTATTGTAATGTCAATGAAAAACGGCAGGGTTCCTAGTGAATTGTCAAGTTAATGGTGACTAGACAGATGTTTATATACAAAAGGGATAGTGAAAGGATCTGAATGGGATTAAGAAGTGGTAAATAGTCTGGAGTGCAGTGTGGTGCCAGGTTCAATAGTGAAAGGAATTTTAACTAAGCTAATTAGTTGATCAAGTAGTAGGGGTGGGCCAATGATTTGGGCTGCTGGAATGTATGGAAAAATTCTGGGTCTGTAGGGGTCCAGGTCCCATCACCCTATCACTATCAGTCACCTAGGGTAGATACTTCCATGTGATCCTTGACTCCTTGTTGGACCCAGCTCCACTCTGCCCTTCCCCCTTTGATTTGTCACTTTGCCCTTCCCGAATGTCAGACACAAATCCACTCACCCTTCCTTGTTATAAAACAGGCAGCCCAACCTTTCCTTCATTGATTTGTAAAACAGAACTCCACCTTGCTTAATCTGTAAACAGGCAGAACCTCCACCCCTTGCTTACCCTCGATTAATCTGTGGGGGGGAGTTTGGCCTAGGGTTTGGCGCGGGCCGGAAATTCAAATGTATACTGACCAATCACTAATTGTAGTTTCAAGTATACACTGACCAATCATTGGAGTTTCAGCTTATATCACTGTAATTTCAGCTTACATAACCTGGCTATGGAACCTCTATAAAACCGGCATACTGTCTGTGCCAAAGTGCTGTCTGATTTGGGTGACCATGTACCCCAACAGTCCCGCAGTGTCCTGTGGTAATAAAATCCACTTTTAAAATTTAATCTTCTGTCTTGCTTTTATTAAGGTACAACATTTGGAGGCCCCAGTGAGATTTGGGGTGTTCTGTGTCACCCCAAAGATCAGCAAATAAGAAGAGCTCTCAGACTCCGGAGGTAGGCATCTACTTGCCCCGAGCCCTAGGGGGGCTAGCCCCTGATGACATTCCAGGGCCCCAGGTCTCAAGGAGGGAAGATTGCGCCTGCCTCCTGACTCTGACTTGCTCCTCGTTCTACTTTTCGTGGATCCAGGACCTCCAGTTTGGGGGGTAAGTTAAATGTTGTTCATGGTATGTCTGGTTAAATACCTTTGCGGTATGTCTGGTAAAATATACCGGTAAATGTCTGGTTAAATACCTTCGCGGTATGTCTGGTTAAATATAGCGGTAAATGTCTGGAGGGAAAGAGAGCCTGACAAGGCTTATAGTGCCCCCATAGGGCACCTCTTCCCCGGGCAAGGCTCGAGATGTCGACCCTCTTGCCCGTATCTGGTCTGGTTATATGTTTGTTTGTCCTACGCTCACTTGAGCCCATTTGCTTCCTGTTCAGAATCTCGGGAAGCAATCAAGTGGATAAGGATTGTAATGTGTTTGAGTGTTCGTAAAGTTTTGTCCTGAGCTCAGTTGTTTAAAGTCTCGTTTTATTTTAAAGTTTCTATTCCTACAAAGTAGGTATTTGAGTGGCTATCAGAAGAGCACCTTCAAGGGAGCTTTTCTGATTTCCACTGGGAAGATGATATATTAGTTTCCAGAAGAACCCTCTTCTGAGTCAGCCATCCCCTCAGGAAATCCATTAACCCAGCCTAATTGGCATGGCCTTGGCTGGGGAGGGAGGGGCGAGCCAGCCTGGTTCCCGGGTCAGACTAAGGGCTGGTCTGACTGACCTCCACCCTGAGCTTCTACTGGCTCAGGCAAGAGAAGGTAAAGGTCCTGCAGAGCCCTCCTTGTGAGCATTGTGGCAGGTAGGGAGGCAGGCCCCTCTTTGTCAAATTTAAAAATCTCTCCTGCCTGACCAATTAAAGCCAATTAAGTGTGGAGCTTTGAGATTGGCAAATTCAAAGCTCACTTTCAAAAGGTCCACCAAAATTCTCCCTGTTGTTGCAATATTTTGAAATTTTGATTTGGAAAATTTACAATTTACAAGTCCTGGTCAAATTAACTAAGAGTTAAATCTTTTAGAAATTGGAAATAGGATATTGGGATTGCTTAAAAAAACAAACAAGCTTTTTGCTATCTCAGCTTGACTTGTTCCTTCAATTTGTAAAAGGAAAATTAATAGCATTTGTGAAATACTTGTAATCAGAATTGTATGACTGGCATATGTTGATATCTGTCTAACTTTGTATCCATGCCAAAATTGATAAGGTCAATTGATGTCAATTGATAAGTCATTTGACGTCATTTGATACTCTTTGTTAATTTGTTACCATCTTTCTGAGACTGTATTGTGTATCTAAAGATCTATTTAGCTAAGTGAACTTAAGAAACATTTTTGAAGTAGGAATACTATTACAGCTAATCAAAAAATCCTGGGCCCCTGGATTCTGTAGCTGCTGGAGGGCCCTTTGCCTCCAGGCCATTCCTGCCGAGCAATGGCAAAGAAGTTGATAAGCCTTTCTTTTGGGTCAGCCCCTTTCCATCTCCATCCCTCATTCAGTGGAGACCCACTGTTTTTTTTTTTCTCCCCTGCTGTCTCTGATTGTCCTCAGGTTATTGATCAGGCCTAGGCTTCCGAAATCTGATCTCACTGACACACCCCTAAGAATGTAATCTCTATATTTGTGAGGTTTTTTTTTTGTCAGTTTAGTTGAAAACCTAATGTTATTTCTCATCCAGAATTAAATCATGTGCAGAAAGTTATGCAAATTGTTTAAGATCATTTTAAGTTTTCAACTAACTTTCTTCATCAAGGTTTAATGAGATTGTAAATACAGAAGAGATCTGGCTGTTTTGATCTGAATTTGTAGTCATTTCATGCTCTAAGCAAAAGTTAACATTTGTAACTGAATGTATGTTAAGGATTCAATTTCTGAGTTATCTCTTCCGGAGTGAATCTGTATTCACTGTATACTGTATATATAATCTGTATACCCAGCTCCCTATGAAACATGGACAGATGTTTGGGTCCCAGCTGTTTAAGGGGGAAATGATCAGGTGCTTGGAATGATAGGGTACTTGGGTGCCTGATATTTAGTTTAATCAGAGATACTTTAGTTGAGAGAAAAGAAAGATACGATTTTTTTTTTAGAGCAATTGGGGTTAAGTAACTTGCTCAAGGTTACACGGCCAGTCATTATTTGTGTGTGGGTGCTCATTTTCTGAGGCCAGATTCGATTTTGGGTCATCCCAACTCCGAGGCCGGCGCTCTTACTCACTGCGCCACCTAGCCACCCCGAAAGATACGATTTTTAACACCGGGTTAATTTAAACTGTTTTAAATTTATGAAAAGCTGAACAAAGCAGATAAGGTTTGGCTTCCCCATGAGAATTGGGTCAGGTCCTTGGATTCTCAGCTTTGACTTCCTTGAGCAGCCGGCATCTCAAATGTATACTGACCAATCACTAATTGTAGTTTCAAGTATACACTGACCAATCATTGGAGTTTCAGCTTACATCACTGTAATTTCAGCTTACATAACCTGGCTATGGAACCTCTATAAAACCGGCATACTGTCTGTGCCAAAGTGCTGTCTGGTTTGGGTAACCATGTACCCCGACAGTCCCTCGTGTCCCGCGGTAATAAAATCCACTTTTAAAATTTAATCTTGGGGATCTTCTGTCTCTTTTTATTAAGGTACAACATCCTTATTTGCACTTACTCTATATATCCAATCTATTGCCAAGTGCTGTAGTTTTTTCTTTTTTAAAGCAATTGGGGTTAAGTAACTTACTCAAGGTTACACGGCTAGTCATTTATGTGTGGGTGCTCATTTTCTGAGGCCGGATCTGATCTCGGGTCATCCCAACTCTGAGGCTGGCGCTCTTACTCACTGTGCCACCTAGCTGCCCCTTTAGGGCAATTGGGGTTAAGTAACTTGCCCAAGGTTACACGGCTAGGTTTTTGTTTGTGTGGATTAAGTGTCTGAGGCCGGCTCCGAACTCAGTTCCTTCTGACTCCAGGGCCGGCGCTCTATTCACTGCGCCACCTAGCCACCCCTGCTGTAATTTTTTTTTCATTTAAACAAATGCTTTATTAACTTCTGTTTTACATCATTCATTTCCGCCAGATTTTGAGTTACAATCATTTTCCCCCCATTATTCCCCTACCCAACCTCCCAGAATAGCAGTCCCACAAGATATCGCTTCCTCCAATCTGCTCTCTCCCATACCTTCTCCCATACCCCCATCGACTTTTCCATTAGAGGAAGATGAATCTTTGTGTCCCAATGCCTGCACATCTTATCTCCCAATTATAGGCAAAAGAGTATTAATAATAGTATTTATATATATATTTGAAACATTTAATGTTACGACCTCCAATTTCAGATCCATTTCCTTCCTCCCTTGTCACCCATTCCTTCTTGGGAGATAAGTAATTCAGTATATGTTGTACATGTCTAGCTACACAAAACATTATCATAGTAGATATATTGTACAAGGCTGGTTATAATTCCCTCCCACTCATCCCACCCCCCACCTGGTCGATTCCCTACATGATCCTGTCCCTCTTCTATAGTGGGTACTTCCAACCTCCCCTCACCCCAAGGATGCCCTCCCATCCATCATCCCTCCTCTCATCCCCCTTCCCCCTATCCTGCTGCAGGTTGAGATATCCCATTTAGTATGTATGTCATTTTCTCCCTGAACCAAATTCAATGTGAATGTGGTTTTGCCTTTTTAGCCTTCCTTATTCTCCCCCTCCTTTGCAACCACTTCCCCTACATGAGATAGTTTACCCTACCATGTCTCTCCCCATCTCCTCTTGCCACTTTCCTCTCTCACCTCATAATTTCATCCCTTGAGTATTCTCCCTTCCCAACAAATTCAACCTATGCCCTCTATCCATATATAACTAACCATATACACACACATTCACATATGTATTCATATGACCACACCCCCTTCTTCCATTATTTTCATAGTGAGAAAGATATCATCAGTCACAGATATTGCTTTTCCATATAGGAATGTAAATAGTTCAACTTTGATAAGTTCCTTTTGATTTCTTTTCCCTGATTACCTTCTCAGGCATCTCTTACTTCTTGTGTCTGGATGTCAAATTTTCTATTCAACTCTGGTTTTTTCCTCAAGAATGCTTGAAAGTCCTCTATTCCACTGAATGACCATATTTTCCCCTGAAACAAAATACTCAGTTTTGCTGGGTAGGTGACCCTTGGGTTCATTCCCAGTTCTTTTGCCCTCTGGAATATCATATTCCATGCCCTTCGATCCCTCAGTGTAGAAGCTGCCAGGTCCTGGGCTATTCTGATTGTGTTTCCACAATATTGAAATTGTTTCTTCCTGGCTGCTTGTAGTATTTTCTCCTTGATCTGGGGATTCTGGAACCTGGCTATAATATTTCTGGGAGTTTTCTTTTTGGGATCTTTTTCAGGAGGTGATCGGTGGATTCTTTCAACCTCTATTTTGCCCTCTGGATCTAAAACATCAGGGCAGTTTTCCTTGAGAATTTCTTGAAGGGTGATTTCTAGGTTCTTTCCTTGATCATGGCTTTCAGGTAGTCCAATAATTTTTAAATTGTCTCTCCTGGATCTATTTTCCAGGTCAGTGGTTTTTCCCATGAGATATTTCACATTGCCTTCTAATCTTTCATTTGTTTGGATCTGCTTAACAGCATCTTGATTTCTCATAAAGTCATTAGCTTCCATTTGCTCCAGTCTAACTCTGAAGGAATGAATCTCCTCAGTGAACTTTGAGATTCTTTTTCCATCTGGCAAATTCGACTTTTTAAGGCATTCTTCTCCTCATTGCCCTTTTGGGCCTCCTTTGCCATTTGAGCTAGTCTATTTTTTAAGGTGTTGTTTTCCTCAGTCAGGCTGTTGACCCTCATTTCATACTTTTCCTGCATCCTTCTCATTTCTCTTTCTAATTTTTCCTCCACTTCTCTTATTTGATTTTTAAAGTCCTTCTTAAGGTCCTCTATGGCCTGCAACCCACTCATGTTTTCCCCTGGGGCTTTTGGAGCAGGACTTCTGACCTCACAGTCCTTTTCCCGCTCTATGCCCCCAAAATAGGAGTCTAGGGTTGCATTTTTCTGTTTCCTTTGCCTTGGCATGTTGCCACTTGACTGCTTGACTTTTGGGCTTGTTGCCACACTATGGCTTTAAGGCCAGATAGAGGAATTTTCGTCCCGAACGTGTGGGGGGCAACTTCCGTTTCTGGCAAGCTGTAAACCCACCCACAACTTCCACCCTAGATCACAATCCAGATCCAGGGAGGTTAAAGCAAGAGCGATTACCCCCCAAGACTGATCGCTGGATCTCCCCACGATTTGTAGGCTGGGAGCCGGAAATGCCTCTGAAAACTACAAAATGGCGTGTCTCCTCAGCGGCTTCTAGCCCCCAGGGGAGGGAGCTGACGCATTCCCCAAATACAGGTCCCAAAGTCCATAGGACACTGACCTCTTACTTTGTCCTAGGCATGTCTATGTTGATAATTCTGGAGTCGCCACTGCTCCTGGTGTTCTGGGGTTCCTCCAGCTGGCTGCTGGCCCTGCCGCCCTGGGGCTAAAACCTCGGCTCACGCGGACCTGGGCTCAGCTCCGCTCCTGTGCTCTGCGCTCTGCGTGCTGCCGGCTCCCAGACCGCTGTGCTGGTCCTTCCTGCAGGGCTGCTGGGCTGTCTTCAGCGGGAGGTTAGCTTCTCTGTGTCGTTCTGTGGGTGCTGGGGCTCCAGAAGTTGTTCAGATTCCTTTTTTACATAGTTTGTGGGGAATCTGGGGGCAGAGAGGCTTGGACGAGCTGTTTCTACTCCGCCATCTTGGCTCCGCCCCCCATACTGCTGTAATTTTTTTTAATCAATTAGTTGTGTCCAACTCTTCATGACCCCATTTGAGGTTTTCTTGGCAAAGAAGTGGTTTGCCATTTCCTTCTCCAGCTTATTTTATAGATGAAGAAACTGAGGCAAACATGATAAAGTAACTTGCCCAGGACCATACAGCTAGTTAGTGTCTGAGGCTGCATTTGAACTCAAGCCTGGTACTCTATCCACTTTAGCTAACCCACTGCCATTTTTACCTTCATAATAACGTATCTTATATATGTCTACTACCATACTCACATAGCCACTACCCTAAAGCAGGCCCTCATTACCTCATGCCTACATTAGCCATCTAGTTAGTCTCCCTGCTGTACTCTCTGCCCATTCCAATCTATCCTCTACTTAGCTGCCAAAGTAATGTTGCTAAAGTTGAGGTCTGACCAAGTCACTCCCCTACTCACTCAACTTCATTGGCTCTTTATTGCCTACAGGATCGAGTAAAAAAAAAAAATCCTTTATTTGACTTTTAAAAACTTTTCCAAACTAGTGCCTTTCTACCAGTCTTATATTTTATTCCCCTCTGTATATTCTACCATCTAGAAACAATGTCCTACTTGAAGTTCTTCTACTGATTCTGTGCCTTTTCACTGGCTGTTTTCTATTGCTGGAATGCTCTCCACACACTTATCTCCTGGCTTTAGTAGTTTTCTTGAACACTCAGTTAAAATCCCACCTTCCATAAGAGGCCCCCACTGTTAAGGCCTTCCCTCAAACACTATTTCCCACTTACTCAGTATATATCTTCTATGTACATACATAGCTGCTTGCATTTTATCTCTACATTAGAATATTAAGTCCTAGAGGGAAGGGCAGTGCTGGGTACATGGTAAGCACTTGATAAATACCTGATGACTGAATGAATATGCCAGAGGTATAAGTAATTACTTTCTATTTACCCACCAATTATTAGAAAACACAGCTTCAAAATCCGTGTAGAAACTAAAGAATTTTAAATAATTAAAGAAAAAAAGAAATAGAAGAGAAAGGCCCAGATACTAGGGTAGAAAAAAGTAAAACTCAGCTTCTCCCACAACTATTCCAGCAAAGATCCAAGAAGAATACCAGACTGAGTAGTAAACCACAGTGGGCCATCTTTCACAATAAGATAATTCTAATAATAATAGTTAGCATTTGTGTAGTGTGTCAAGGTTTGTAAAATGATTTACAAATATCCCATTTGATCTTCACAATAGTCCTGGGAGGTAGGTGATATGATTATCCTAATTTTATAGATGATGAAACTGAAGCAGATAAAGGATAAATGTCTTGCCCAGGTTCAAACAGCTACTAAGTGTCTGATGCTAGATTTGAACTCTAAGTCTTTCTGATTTTAGGCCCAGCATGCTATCCACTGTACCACCTAGCTGCCTCAGATCACCATTAGCACACAGGCAAACAACCAGGACAGTAATGATAGAAAAGATGTGGGCAGGGATTGAGGAATTAGACACTGGGTAGAGAATTGGGCCTTATAGTTATCCCTCACTCCCAGTGTGGAGAGGGCAAACAGCCCCAGAACAGGGACAAGTACTGTCCCTCTTGGAAGAGATCTCTGACTCAGTCCCAGGGTAAAGAACAGAGATAATCATACAGCACTTTTATTCTGAACTTGAACTCTCCAGCTAGTTGATAGGGGGGAAGCCAGCAACTTTCTACTGGAGCTCCACCTAAGGGTAATTCTACAGGTGTGTTGCCTAGACTCAAATTAGGGTCTGAAACCTGGAAAGCCCAGGAGGGCAAATCAGACTGTCCCCTCAATCAGACACATAGGGTTATGATAAGTGAAAGATGAAATGACTGAGAAAACAAAGGTTGGAGCTTCCAAACATATCGATTTATTAAGCAGCGCATGCCAATTACATAACAAATTGGGACCAGTTGTCTTCCACAGCTTAGGGGTAGACCCTAAATACAGGGGGAGACAGATTTTTATACATTGAAAACAAGTCATCAAATAAGACCAATTAAAGGAAAATCATTAACCAGGATACATTAGGTAATCTAATTTCTAATTGGAGGAAAGATTAGGGACTTTACAAGTTGAGGGGGGAAGAGTGAACAGGTGCAACTCCCTGAAATCAGGAAAGAAGGTATCTCAGTTGCCCCAAAGTGTCTGTGTTCAATCAAAGGAACATGGAAACAGTAACTAACTGATCAGCATAGGGCCAGTTTTCAGATAAAACATATGAGTTGCTTGAGATATTGCTGTTTGTACTTTGTTTTCAAAGAGGACCAGTGACATTATGGAATGATGTCGTGTGTATGAATTGGGTTTAAGTAAGGCAGAGTTGCACAAAGTCATTAATCTCATTCTCTCTTCCAGAGTTATCAAAGTCCAGTGGCAAGACAAAAGTCAAGACAACTGGCGATGGCCCAGAATGCAGTGAATGAACTGGTGTCTTTGATGGCTCATCAAGCACTAAGTGTTCAACAGTGCCTACTTCAGCTACCTCCCTGGTCATTGGAACAAATTGTTCTCATCTGCTCATTCTACCAGGGAAGTCTTCACATGCTTGGGGTAGGCACCCCACTAACTCACTAATGGGTTTGAAATCTATCAGTTACCCTCAACCTGGTTTAGCCTGTCTGCCAAGACAGTTTACCAGGGTGTGGCCACTGCACATGCTGCATTTTCTTGGAGCCACAGGTAGACTTCAAAGGAAGACAAGCAACCCTGAAAAGGGCTCAGCAAGCCTTTGCACCAGATGTGCCAGTCTTCCTTGAACACCCCCATAACACTCTGTTTGCACTGAGTTATATAACTGTGAGAGAATTCCTTGCATCAATCTTTGGATCTCATCAGGTTTCTGGTCAGCATAACCCAGGTCCTTAGTTAAGGGTCTCTAAATAGCAGGTAGTGGTGGTCCAGCTTCCCAGCCATAATGGCTAGTTTCAAGCAATAAATAAGATTTTCTCCCAATTCTCACAATTGAATAAATTTTCTCACAAGACAGAAGTTGGACTATATCCATAATTGAATGAATAGAAAGGGAACTAAGCTAGCTGCACAATTGAGTCACAAGATAGTCAGTGTGGTTCACTCAATTTCCACAATTGCTGTCATATTCCACTTGCTGTCATAATCCCCTCAATTTCCTCCTGATTCATGGGGAAATGGGAAGCCCACTCGATTCATGGATCATTTATCTATAAGCCAAATCTATAAGGTTTTTTCATATATTTATAATAAAAATTATGTAAGTCAGGTAACTGATCAAACTACTTAGAGGACTCACAATAAACTAATTTTGAGAAGGGAGATTTACATGTCACTAAGGTAACAAAGAAAACTGGAAAAACATAAACACCATTCTAAAAAAATGCCAAATCGGGGGTGGCTAGGTGGTGCAGTAAATAGAGTACTGGCCCTGGAGTCAAGAGGACCTGAGTTCAAATCCGGCCTCAGATATTTAACACTTACTAGCCATGTGACCTTGGGAAAGTCACAACCCCAATTGCCCTCCAAAAAGCAAAAAAAAAAGCCAAAGCAATACAATAGTGATCATCAATATTAACTAACATCAACTCTCCATATATCCTAGTAACCCACTTCCAAAGTCCATCTAATCAACACATTTTGAATCACAGATGTTTCACCTAAGTCATCTGGGCCATGGATATCTTCTCTTGGACATTCTGGAATAGACTCCATTCTCAAGGCAATTCTGAAAGGGGTTTTGCTTTTCTGATTCCAAATCATTTGTAGAGGCTCCTAGATAATTCTGTTAAAATCTATCCGTAACAAGACTTAGAACAATTTAGTACAATCTCTTAAATTTGGTTTTCCAAACCTGAAACTTCAGAGAATCTCACTTGCTGTTTCTTTCTTTACCTAAACCCTGTACCTCATATAACAACCTTAAAAAAAATTCATGAGGGTCTAACATTTGTAAAATATAGTCTATCTTTTACAATTATTAGATATTTTAAAAATGGGAAAATAATTTGCTTTCTTTATACAATTCACTTTTACAATACAATTTTATATGTAAAATCCTTAATCCAATTTTGAGAATTTATTACTAAAACACAATCAAAGGGGCGCCTAGGTGGCGCAGTGAGTAAGAGCGCCGGCCTTGGAGTTGGGATGACCCGAGATCGAATCTGGCCTCAGAAAATGAGCACCCACACACAAATAAATGACTGGCCGTGTAACCTTGAGCAAGTTACTTAACCCCAATTGCTTAAAAAAAAACAAAAAACAAAACAAAAAAAACAACAACACAATCAAAGCCTTAATTTCCATGCTGGATACCTTTGGAAGCCAGTCATATACATATACATATACATATATATATATATATATATATATATATACACACATATACATACACACACACATATATGTTTCTTAGAGAAAATAGTCTCATCGAGGGCGGAGCCAAGATGGCGGAGTAGAAACAGAAAATAGTCTAATCCTGTTGTTTTCTCAAAATTTACTATTCCACTTAATTAGAACTTTCATATCATCTTTGTCTTACTACTTTATCTAAATCTCCCTTTAGGAGGATATCATCCATATGTTATAATTAGACCACAAATACAAATTAAAATTATGTTTTCTTATTCTTGCGTACTATTATAGTACCTCAGAGATGTTCTAGTATTAATCTACTAATTGACAGATTTAGTATTGTACTTTAAAAAACCTCTACTTTTCACCTGCCCTGATTCTATGAAAGGAAAAGGAGGGATATGGTTATAACAATGTCATACCAGGGGGGCCCAGGGGTAGGATTAGCTCTGTATGTTTCCAGACATGAGTTATATCTGATAGTCAAATAGTCACAAGGTATCAAAAATCAGACTCAAGATTAACTAGGTGGGGAAATTTCCTGTTCAGAAAGGAAATACATCATGGGGAAACAAAGACAAAAGGATCTTATCTTGGGCCATACCAAGGTCATCCCTTCAACTTTTCCCAGGGACAGATATCCACCTGTAGCAGTTCCCAGACTGTAGAACATATCATTTTGTACTACTAGCTTCATAACAATTCAGAAACCATTCCCGTGATCAAAACTCAAAAACAAAATTATGGTCCCAAATAACAAAATTTCACTAAAACCATAGTTTAGTGAATATTATTTGAATATTATTAATTTCCTCATGTTTCCCTAACAGTTAAATTTTATTTATCCCTTATTTATAAATTAATTTATAACTTAATTATAAATTAAAAATAACCACATTCTGGGGTTTCAGATATATAGCAAATACCTGAGAGTTGACTCATTAATGAAGTTACATCTTTAAATCATCCTTCATGTTTTCATAATTTTTATAAGTGATAGCCAAGAATTTTTAAATGAAAATTTACTTTATTATAGTAAAATTATGTTTTAAAACAAAATATGTCCCATTAAATATTTAAGCTTTCAAATATCTAAAAATTTTTATCATATTCTTTTAACAGATCAATTCATAATCTAACATCATCTAGATTTTTTAAAAGTTGTTTTTTCTAATAACATTTCTCATACAATTTCCCAAATATCATAAGAGAATTTAGAAATATAGTAATAACATGCATAGTATCATGCATTTAAAATATGAAACAAAATATATTACCAGTCAGATGACATAAATTCAGCTAAATGCATTTCCAAATTACCTTATATAGAAAATCATTAATCTTATTACCTTTGACATTTTATACTGATCACATGTAAAGCCCATTATGCAATTACAGTAACTTAAATAATAATGAGATCCACAGAAATTTAAAAACCTAAGCCACCCCCATTTTGCTTGAAGAACATAACCTATAATACTTAGATACTATAGTGACAAAAATAAGAAAAGCTAGGTCCATCCAAGGCCATGACAATCTCATCAGAAGTATGAAGAATTTGACCCTAACACAAAGTCCCAATCTGGGAAGTAAGGCTAGAAGAATGAGTAAATTTAAAAAGGATAAAGAGCTATTATGACCTTAAGGATGATCAAGACTGAAACCCAGAAGAGGAAAATTACTCCAAAATACCTACAAGTAAATCCTTACAACATCAATTAGAGTTCCTAGAAGTGAAGCCAGATAAAAAAAAAGTTTAAAATATTTAAAATGAAATGAGAGTGCTAAAAGAAAGAATTGGAAAAGGAAGTAGACTTGGAAAAAGAATGAACAATTTAGCACAAGAGGTACAAAACCTTACCCAGGAAATGGAATCCTTGAAAATCAGAATGGACCCAACAGAAATTAATGACTCTACAAGATAACCAAAAAACATTAAAACAAAATCAAAGATTGAAAAAAGAAAACATTATTTCCAAAGATTGTCGCTAAGCTGTATTCATATTTAGGAACTTCTAACTTATTCTGTGCTCTAGCAAAACGTTTCAACCAGCTGTAGACTTGCATGTAATTTTATGTGTCCTTTTTGTTTATAATTTACTTCATAATCATCTTACTTTGGCTTTAAGGACTGGAAAAGGTACAGAATGAAGATCTGGTCTCTAAGTTTCTGTGAGAATATTGCCCAAAGGGAGGTAGTAAAATAAATAAAGAGAAGTACATTACTCACATTTATTCATTTAATAGGCTTTAATGTGTTACATGTATAGGGGATTGTAATAGGCTTTGTAGGGGACACAAACATGAATAAGTTATAGTATCTGACCTTAAGAAGTTTATAATCTATAAGGTAATACATGTAATGATAAAAACTGACATTTATATAGTGCTTTTATAATGTGAAATAATTTTATAATATGAAATGATATACATTATTTCGCTTGATCTCCCAAGAAGGGAGGTTCTATAGCTATTATGTGACATAGGGTCTATAGCTATTTTGTACAGAGATAACTACAAAAAATTATATGATGAGGTATAAATAATGTTATAGAAACTGAAAGGGAAAGACGACTTCTAACTGGGTTGATCAGAGAAGACTTTGTTGGGAAGGCAGTATTTGATCTGAGCCTTAAGAGTGTTCCATAAATAGAAAGAGGGAAGGAATGGCATTCGAGGTGGAGGGAATAGCATGAAGAAAAAGACTGAAGCACAAAACTACTAGTGTATTTGGGGAAGTATAAGGAAACCAGTATGGCTGGAATATAGGGTTTGTGTCGGGGAGTAATGGGAGATCAGGCTAGACAGGAAGACGAACCAAACTGTAGAAGGCTTTTAATGCTTACCTGAGTTTGGACTTGGTAGATGGGAGTGTGGTGAAGTGGGGAAAAAACCAGACTACGTAAGAATTAAGTATCAGGGGCGGCTAGGTGGCGCAGTGAGTAGAGTGTTGGCCCTGGAGTCAGAAGGACCTGAGTTCAGATCCAGCCTCAGACACTTAACGCACACACAAACAAAAAAAAAGCCTAGCCGTGTGACCTTGGGCAAGTTACTTAACCCCAATTGCCCTCCAAAGAGCAAAAAAAAAAAAAAAAAAGAATTAAGTATCCAGGGCTTTTTGAATCTTAGTTTTGCTAGCAATAAAATGTATGACCATGTTACTTCCAAATCACTTTCCCTTTCTCGACCTCTATGTTATCATCTGTAATATTAGGGGACTGAAATCTCTAATTTGCCTTCTAATCTTGATAGAATATGAATTTATAACTTTACTCAGTAGGCCTTGGAGAATAACTGAAAGGTTTTGAGAAGACAAGTAAAGTGGTCAAATGTATGTAGCATCTGAACAAGAGTCTGGACAAAATGGATATGAGCTGAGAGGGACAGGAGCCAAGACTACAGTTACGGGGCTTCCAAAATAATCCAAACAGGAGATAATGAGGGCCTAGACTAGGATAATGACAGTGGAAAAAGAAATGAGGACACTGAGCAATAAACAGTCTTTCCTAATCCCTTGTCAGATTTAAGACTGAAGAAATTTCCTGAGGAAGGAAAGAAATAAAAACTTCTTCTCCAATACCTACTCTTATTCAGGTGTTAGAACTCTTGCTTAAGAGGTCTTAAAAGAGTAAGAGTTTTGTACAGAAAAACAAACATGCTTGGAGTTTATTTGCTGTGTTTAAGGTTACATGGCAAATAGCATACTTGTGAGCCACCATATTTGGTAGCTAAACATTATTCTTGATAGCCAGAGCTATTGAGGTTAACTTTACCTTAACCACTGATTACATTTCACATTATTCGCTGTATAGATGTAAGTGCTAAACTGAATATGAACCAAGGACAAAGAACACCACAATGTATATGTGACTTCAAGAACAGTGTACTCCTTGGTTCATGTTCAGTTTTTTATTCATTTCTCTACAGGGTCTGAGATGAGTCAGTAATTAAGATAAAATATACTGTTATTCAAGGAGCCATAAACATTGTATAGCAGTAGGAGGAGGGTTAGTACAAATGATTCTGAACTTGGAATCAAGAAAGGTCTGAAATTGAATCCTGTTTCTGACATTTATAAGCTATGTGATCTAGACAAGTCACCAGGTTTCTGAGTCTCCATTTGCCTATCTGTAAAACAGCAGAAGTACTATTTTCCCTATTAACATAGGGTGGTTGTGTGAAAAATACCTTGTACTTAAAACATTATAGAAATGGGAATTTTTATTATTACAGCAGCCTTATCTTCTGAAGAATGTAGGTGGCTTCCTTCAAACCTGCTTTGTTATCATACCATGTAGGTTCACTATGTGGCAATGAAGTCATACAGCATAATAATTCTTTATGTTTACTGCTTTAGTAATAAAGGCACCTATACTTTGCAAGCCCTAACTTTATGCCCAAGTTCTTTGCAAGTTCAATCTCTTCTGGAGATTTTTCTTTGAATTCAGGAAATTTAGAAGAGTTCTTATGTACAAAGTTATATATTCAAGCCATAAGCTAACTGAAAAATCATTCCATGTTCAGTTGTCCAGGCAACTGATTATTCCATGTTACTGGTGAACACCTCCATTGTAGACTATTATCTACAATAGTAGACCATAAGTGTTTAAAAGATCGTTTTTGACAATTTAAAAACTGGCACTAAACATATTCTCTTTCCTTGACAAATATGATATTCAAACTAGAAGTCATCACTTTATATATAAAGTAAAATGTGTTTATATAACATATAAACACATTTTACAAACCTTTAAGTGCTACAGAAATGTCAGTATAGTGCAGCAAAGACAGTCTCAGAGCCAGCAGGACCTGGGTTCAAATCCTGCCTCTGACATACAATGGATGTGTGACCCTGAACAAATCATTTAACCTCTCAGTGTTCTTCTCCAAGAGTCTAAGACTATAAGGTGCAGAGAAGGTACCAACCTACCTTAGGAGAGGTAATTTCTTCATTTGGGAGTTCCCTAGAATGAAATCACAGGTTCAGTCCTTATCCCCATTATCATCATCCTCCCCTACACACACAGAGAGCCATAAACTGTCTTGAGTGCTATCAAAAATTAAATGGGAACTTCCACTGTCTTCCAGATTATATTCTAGGAGAGGTGGTACTGACCTAGGTCATACCACATATACTCCAATTTTTAAAGTACAGGCATAGGACATGAAATTAAATCCTAGCAAAAGAATAAAATATGTTTAGCAGAATAGTGAATGAAGAGTTGTGGGAGTTGCGTGCTTAGATTGGGTGGGGAAGGAAAGTACCTCTCTTCTGGTTAATCTGGAAAGGCAGAGTGGAAGAGGTAATATTTCAGTGATGAAAGGAAATGAATTTGGCAAAGTAGGGGGAGGTGATGCTAATGCTACGGAGAAGGTGAACCAGAGAAAAATATTTAGAGGTGGGAATGAGTTGACTGAGCAAAAGATTGGGATAAACTTGCTTGGAAATATTAATGGGGTTGGTCGGTGGCATGGAGGAAAAGCAAAGCAAATGAGGAAATTGGGGTGGGAGGGAAGATGAATTGATTCCCTACTGAAATAGAATCTGGAAGCCCAGGATCAAGCCAAGTGTGGAGATAATGCTCAGCATAAATTCTGATAATCAAAAAAACAAACGATACATTCACGAATAGTTGTATTAACTATATATTTGTGATAGTCATTCATTGATTCATTGATCAAACACTGAAAGGTTAGGTTTTCCATGACTTCTTAGGAGACTTTTGGCTGTCTTCTTTTACTTGGAAGAAGCCCATAGAGCACAACAACTCTCAGCACTTTTGTAGGGGGTCAAAAGTTTAATCTAATAACAAGGAACCAAAATGGTTATATGTCTAATTCAGTTGCCTTTTTTCATCTACTTTCAGTGATGACATTGTCATTTTTTTTCTGCTTTCTTCTTGGGGCTCTTTGTTTGAATCAGTGCTGTTTATTATCTTAGGTTGTCCCATTAGTTTTATTGTTGACCTTTCCAGAGTTTTATCAACCATTTACCTCTTAACAGGGACAATGCAGTGGTACAAATCCATGGGTGAATTTTGGTTGTTTCTAAGTCTTCTCATGTACTGGTTGTCCTGATATTTTGTTCTAAAGGTTCCTGGCCTGGTCACAGTTGTGGTATAATAGAATACTGGCTTTGAAATCAGAAAATTTAGGTCTCAATCCTACTACCTCTATGACATTGAGGACTTGCCCCTCTGGACCTATTTCCTTTTCTGCAAACTTAAGGCATTGGATCAGAGTCTAAAATCTCTTCCAGTTCTTAATCCAATAAAGTGTCAACTAAGTAGCTCCAACTCTCTTCTGCTGTACTTTAAAAAAAAATTATTTCCCTGGGGGAAGAGGAGTTGGCTTACAGTTCCCATTTCCTCTCAATGTATTAAGGTCTTATTCCCCTACTTTTTTTTTTCCTGTCCTATTCTATTCATCTGATCTTCATGTACCAGTCCTGGTTTGTATTTGTCAGTCTATAGCTCTCTCATCTATTGATCTATATCATTGGTTACTCAGCCAGTTAACATCTGCCTTTGCCCATACTGTTTATATATTTTGATATAAGAGGCAAATTGTTGATAAAACTCTGAAAAGGTCAACTATAAAATTAATGGGACAACCTAAGATAATAAACAGCACTGATTCAAACAAAGAGCCCCAAGAAGAAAGCAGAACGAAAATGACAATGTCATCCATCACTGAAAGTAGATGAAAAAGGTAACTGAATTAGACATATAACCATTTTGGTTTCCTTGTTATTAGATTAAACTTTTGACTCCACACAAAAGTTGTGCTCTATGGGCTTCTTCCAAGTAAAAAGAAAAAACAAAAACAGCCAGAAGTCTCCTAAGAAGTCATGGAAAACCTGAAGTTAAAAGACCTTAGTTTCAATTCCACTTCTAATACTTACTAGATAGATGTGTCCTCATGGATAACTACTAAACCTCTCTGAGCCTCAGTTTCTTTACCCATAAAATAGAGGTAATAATACTTGTACTTCTTATTTCACAAGGTTGTTGTGAAGGTTCTCTAGAAAAATAAGCTATCTTTATTATTACTGTCCTTGTTCCCTTTTCTCCCTTCCTCTCTGCTTTTCAAGACCCAGCTAGATACTATGTTATTTGATCATAATATGATACCTGACTTTCAGGGCCTCATAATCTGGTAAGGGGATAAGGTAAAAACATATGTAATTCTAATATATAATTTTGCTGTTAAGTGTATTTTTAAAAAGTGCAAATATGTTGCTATGTGAGGTGCACACAGAAGGTCATTACCAACCCTAGCAGACCATGGAACAGCTCATGGAAGATAGTGCATAATATGTCATTAATCTTCTAATGTCATTTAACCAGCCCCCAACTTCCTTTTTAGAGGTGTCATAGTCAATATCTTCCTTGTAATTCTGGTACTTACTTTACAATGATTTCAATATAATGCATGTGGTTTTTAAAATCTAGTTTGGTCATTCTCCTAACTCTGGTATATATTTCTCCCTTCATTAAAAAGAAAGGATTTCAGATGGCTAAGTTAATCATACACTGAGCCCCACCCCATACATCAATCTACATCCACATTGGTAATTTTGGTCTCTACAAAATATAGAGTATTACTATTCCCATTTTGATCAAGGTTCAGGAAAAAGGCAAACAAATATTATAAATAGTATCCCTACAAATTGTTTAGCAGGGGAGACATTAACAAGGTCACAAGCAGATATACTCTCCACATATCACCAAGTGGCCAATACTGTCATTAGGGGAAAGGAGACCCTATGAATAGCCCCAGTAGCCCCCTTCTCATAGTATAGCTGCTCTTACTTCTACCCCTTCCCCTGGGCAAATCAACTAAAAATTGGGGATTAAAAGTCAGAAAAAGATGCAGATCTTTACTGTTTACCTATCAATTACTTTGGATTATTCCTCTTGGTCTACAGATAATACCTGGGGCATTACCATGAGCAATTGCTGGGCATTTGGCAACTAAATGTTGTTCACTCAGAGTTGTGAACCCAGGGAATGCCAGCTATCTTGGAATTTTATATTTATCCATTGTATTGAATTCTCTGCGTTTCCCTGACAGCATATGCCACTGGGTATGGACTCCAGTGCAAATTTACTAAGTGTGTGTACTATTAGAGGGCAGAAACCCTGGGTGCAATAGGGTACGTCCTTTTTTTACATCTTTGGATGAGGCTGAACTGGGGATGGGAGGAGAAGAGGGTATCTGCCTAACTGAAGCTGACAATGGAAGATCACTGTCAAATAAGTGTTAAGGCAATGCAAATGGCCAGAGAATTCACTAATAGATGGGCTCAGTGTCTGATAGACTATTCCTGAGGCTTCTCTTGAGAGCTGAGTCCTAGTAAGCGAACATTCCCTCACAATAAATTCCTTTGTCTCTAAAAATAACCTGAGGATGAATCTTTAAAAATAAAATAAAGTATCTTGATGGCAAATGACCTTTAATTGAAGTTTTCTTTTATTGTAATGACATACTTTGTTTCCACTACTGTTTTTGCAGGAATTCATGATGCCCTGTGCTAAATGTTTCAAGTTTTAAAAAATAAACAATAAATAATAATGAATTTGTTGGTTTAAATCTGTGTTGGCTCAAGTTTCCAAAATAAACTAAGGGTCACTAGAAAAAATTCATTCTTACTAGATAATCAGATTGGTCCTTAAAATAACCCCACCTCATATAATTCAATAACTAATCGCAATTTCAGATTTGCTATAAACGAGTTAAATATAGGACTTGATGCAGCCTTTGAAGAAATGATTCAGAAACTCAGATTCTGACCTAAGTTAAAAGGTCTCTGAAGGTTTACACTAGGGTTAGATTAAGGAGGGAAACACTACTGACCAGAAGTCTTCCTAGTGAAAATATATGTCCCCTGGACCATCTCAGTGGCCTCAGTGATCTTTGTGTGGGGAGCACAGGCTGATCCAGAGGACTCCCAGATGCTTCCCATGCAGAGTCAGGGAGACAAGAAGAGATTCTTAATCATTTTTGGTTAATAGTATTGAAGGTGAAATACTGCTAAAAATATATAATCATTCATTAATATCGAGGATCTACTATGTAAAACATAGATACTATGAAGAACCCAGAACACACAAAACATAGTCCCTGCCCTCAAGGAACTCATTAAATGGGACAAATTTTTTAAAAAGTGACAACCTGTTCCTCTGGAAAGATTGCATTGTATCAATTACAGAGCACACCTTATACTCTCAACCTACAAATTACTGATGTTGAAACTGTCATTGTTTACTGTTCTAAGCAAGAGGGAAAGATGAAAACATAGCCATGTTATTACATGGGATGTGGGTCTCAGTCCCTCCTGTGACCCTACCTAGGCAATTTCAGATTTAAATTAAATTGATCACTAGTTACCCATTCCTTTTTGACAAATTCCCCTGGTGTATTTGAATACAATTTAGATCCTGCCTGTATAATGGCTCTGCCTCTTCAAGTCCCCTAGAATCTCCCCCAATGTTGGACACACATTTTTAATGTTCAAAACTTGTATCAGAAATGACTATTTTAAAACATGCTTATTTGTAG
Organism: Gymnobelideus leadbeateri; assembly: GCA_011680675.1. NCBI lineage: Eukaryota > Metazoa > Chordata > Mammalia > Diprotodontia > Petauridae > Gymnobelideus > Gymnobelideus leadbeateri. The sequence continues at coordinate 163,531 of WOXC01001581.1, forward strand.
AAGTTTAAACCCTAATATCCCAGAAGACAGTATATTTCACATAAACCCTTAGAAGAGGTTAGTAGTTCCCATTTACATTGTACTTTGGGAATCTGAAGCAGTTTCATTTATAGTCTATCATTTGGTCTCCACAACAACCTTACAAGTTATATAATAGTAGCATTATTCTCATTTTACAGATGAGGTAACCAAGGTTTACTTAAGCTCACAAAACTAGTAAGTAGTGGAAATGAAACTCAAACTTGGATCTTCCCATTCGAAATCCAATATACTACTGCTACATCATCAGCAAACTAAAGGATAGTTTTTATATACACAGGTGTACTGCAGAAAGGACGGCTGTCACACAAATCTTCTGTCTTATTTGGTCAGTAGTCTTTTCTGTTCAGAAACCTTTAGTGGATCCCCATCGTCAATATAAAACAAAAACTTCTTGGCTTGGTATTTGAGGCCCTTTACAATTAGGCTCCCAAAAAGATAAGTGATATATGGCAAAGAAAAAAAAAATCCCACTAGATTGGGAATCAAAAGACCTGAGTTTGAATCCCAGTATCTCGGCCCCCTTACTATTTGTATAGTTTGGAGCAAATCTCTCAATCTCCCTAGAAATTAGTTTCCTCATCTGTGATAGACCCTGGAGGGGGTTAAACTAAAATGACCTTTGAGGTCCCTTCCAACATCACTTTTATGATTTTCTTTCCATTTTTTTTCCTTTTTGGAGGGGAGGGAAGGGCAATTGGGGTTAAGTGACTTGCCCTAGGTCACCCGGCTATTAAGTGTTAAGTGTCTGAGGTGGATTTGATCTCAGGTCCTCCTGACTCCAGGGCAGGTGCTCTATTCACTGTGCCACTTAGTGGCTCCTTTCCTTTCCATTTTTATTTCATTCTGCTTTACTAAGTGTTTCCAGTTCTTGGCCTGCCCTCTTCAGCATTCAAGCAAAGTATTCTCAATAGCTGGGAACATAGTGCTTCTATATCTCCATGCACTGAAATTCTCTTCTTCAAGGCCCCATTCAGATGTCATTTCCTTTCCTACAATCTTCCCTGATCTCTTAGCTAAAAAATACTTTTGTCAACTTCGGGTTTCATTTTATCTGGACCTCTGCTCTGTTCCTTTCATCATTCTTTCTAGTTGTTGGCATTGGTGCTTGTCTATATGTCTTATCCCCACTATTAGGTTACAAGCTTCTTCAGGCCAATGACCACACTATTTTTCATTTTTGTATCTCTAAGCCCCTACAATAATGGACTACATATGGTAAGTACATGATGTTTTTTTAAAATTGAATTCCCTCATCAGCAGCAATTTTCAATTCAGTTCAAGTCCTTATAAGAATTATGTCATTGTACTTGTTGCTGCCTTCTCAAAAGCTTATGATGGTTCCCAAAAACTATTAGAAATATATTTAAATTTCTAATCACAAGCTTGAATGCCTGGAACCACTGGACTTTGTTTTACCTAAATTGCCATCTTCAAATACTCCCTAACTCCTTTCATTCCTGCCAGACAAGAACAAAATGGGCAGAATAGTATGTCATAGCTATAAGGAACCTCTGACCTCACTTGATTCGATCCCTCATTTACAGAGTATTAAACTGAGGTGCAGGGATGGCAAGGAAGCATTGGGTTTCCTTAGGTAAAAGAGGAATGAATTTGGAGTTAGGTCTGAATTGAAATCCAGGCCTTCCACTCACTACTTGTGAGAATCTGGACCATTCACAGCCTATTGGGTTCCTTTCAGCTCAAAATCTATGATCTCATGCAATTATGATCCTAAGTGACTTGTCAAAAACTTGGGTCAAATAAACTGACCATTTCTCTCATAAATTATCCTCTATTACACACCTCCCTAAATATTTTCTTTTCTTTTTTTCTTTTTGAAGGGGGGAGGGCAGGGCAATTGGGGGTTAAGTGACTTGTCCAAGGTCACATGGCTAGTTTTTGTGCTAAATGTCTGAGGTTGGATTTGAACTCAGGTCCTCCTGACTCCAGTGCCAGTGCTCTATTCACTTTGCCATCTAGCCACCCCTATTTTCTCTTTTCTATCAAAACATATTTCCTTCCCCAACTCCTTTATGGCAGTACCCAAGATACATCTTTATAAAGAAGCCTGCCTAATTCTCACACTTTACAGTCTTCCCAGTCACACTAGCAGTCCCTTTGTACGATTGTCACCATCAAGTAACTGGATCTATGTTAGTTTGAGCTTTAGTTTTCTGGGGGCTTTTGGACAGAGTAATCATTCCTACCAAACAATAAGTATTTATTGAGTGTCTACTACATACTCAAGACTGATGGGAATAGAAAGAAGTATAAGTTATGGGTCTAACCTTCAAGCAGTCTATGGCTCATTTGGGAAGATTATTAACCCTTGTCAAAAACCACTACAAGACAACACGAATGGCATCCTATAAACAAGGAACCTACTATAGGAGTATAGTGGAGTGTGCCCTGATCAGGATGAGGAAAACCTGAATTCTAATTCTGGACTCTACCATTAACTACCTGTGTGACCTTAGGCAAATCACTTCTCTTCTATGGGCCTTAAATTCCTCCTTGTGAAATAAGAGGGCAGTACTAGATGGTTTATGAGGACTTTTTAATTCTGACATAGGATGCCCTTTCTTTATTAACTGTGTGGAAAGCACTAGATTACTATTTACAGAGTTGCAGCTAATGCTTAGAAGGGACCAAAGAAGTGTTTCAAGCCATAGTGACCAGAGAGAGGTCTGCCGTGCTCCCATCATTGTTCTCCAAAGTTTTGACAATGATCAATCCCTATGCTCAGAATCACTTAGAACAGGAGTTGGGAAGCTGTGGCTGGCTGCAATGCCAAGCATGGCCCTCTAGGTCCTCAAGTATGGCCCTTTGACTGAATCCAAACTTTGCAGAAAAATCCCTCTTAATGAAAGGATTTGTTCTGTAACACTTGGACTCAGTCAAAAAGCCACATCCATGGACCTAAAAGGCCATGTGTGGTCTTGAGGCCACAAATCCCCCACCCCTGACTTAGAAGAATACAAGTGGAGCCTGGCCCTTTACCTGCTACAGGAAGTTGTGGAAGGATTGACCTCTGAATCCCCTATTAGCCTGATATCCCGGCCTCATAACTCTTACTTCAGCATCACCTCCCTCCTCAGTCAGTAACAAGATCTAGGATTTAGGGAACAAACATTTATTAGGCATCTACTATGTGCCAGGCACTGTGACAAGTGCTTTATGACAACAATCCTGTAGGTGCTATCCCATTTTATAGTTGAGGAAAATGGGATAGCCGGAGGTTGACTTGCCCGGGGTGACACGGCTAGTAAATGCGTGAGGCCATATTTAGAGCTAGAAGGGACATCTAACCCTCCTTTTACAGATAGAGAAAATGGGCCCCAGAAACGTGTAGTGACTTGTCCAAGCTCACATATGCAGTAAACAGTAGAGGCCAAACTGGAATCCAGGACCGCTGCTTCCAAACTTGGTGCTTTCTTTCCACTGCCCGGGGTCTCCATTCCTCAGTGTACAAGCTGTTCTCCCTCGAGCAGCCAGCCCAAGTGGGATCCACTCAGCCAGTGGGTCGGTCATTCCCGCCTCGGTTAGTCGGTCAAACAGTGGGGTAGGTCAGTCCTCAGCAAGACAACCGCGACCACCTTGGAGAAGTCAGCCTGCGCTCCCACAGCCCAAAGGCCCTGACTCCAGGCCCCTCCCCCGACTAGGAACTAGCCTCGCAAGCGAGCGAGCGAGCCAGTTAGCCAGTGTCTTCGCGGACGGAGGAGGAGTCCAGTTTCTCAGTAGGAGCCAAATACCGACACCCCCCCCACCCCCCGTGAACTTGGCCCGAGCCCCGCCTCCTACGAGGGAGGTGGGCGGAGCAAGCCCCTACCTCTAACGAGACGGGCCGGTCGGTCTAAAGAGGAGCGCCCCTCTCGCGAATTAGAGATAAAGTTCACTCCAGTTAAGGAGGCTCACCGGCCCGCGTCCATCCTCGGGCCACTCACCCCCCCCCCAGCGCAGGAGGGACAATACAAAGGGAGACCTCCCGAGCTCCCCGGAGGTTCAAGCCCAAGCTCCGCCCTCAACAGTGCGAATTGAGCAAGACTGAGACACCCCCCCATGAGGTGGGCAGGCCCAAGCTCCGCCCACCTCTCAAAGCGAGTTGGCCGATAACTCCCCTCTTTCAAGAAAGAGATGGACCTGGCTGAGCTCCGCCCTCACCCAGGGTGTGAAGGACTTGGGAGGACACCCCCTTAACCACCCCCAGCCGCTTCGGTCCCTCCTACTACTAGTTAGGGATACTCAGCTTAGTCTCTACTCCAGAGAGAAAGGGGCGGAGTTCTGGGGGAAGCCTGTGATACGCTGTCGGGCGCACGCGGAAGGCGGGGCAGTCGCGGAATGATGACGCCCTAGGTCGGATCCGTTAAAAGAGCCTGAAGGGGGGGGCCGCTCCCCACCTTACCTCCTGAACGCATTACTAATGGCGCAGCTGGGGCACAGCCTATTTCGCCTCGCGCTTCTTCCGTTGTTTTCCTGCCTGTGAGTGAACTGACGAAGGAGCGCGCGCGAAGAGTGACGGCCGGAGCGCCAGTGCAGGAGGCGTTGGGGGGACATTGAGGCTGCGGCCCCCAGGAGAAGGAGTTAGAGAAGGGGCAGGCAGCGCGGGCGGCAGGATGGCGGAGGGCAGCGCGGTGTCGGATCCTCAGCACGCCGCCCGGCTTCTCCGCGCTCTGAGCTCGTTCAGAGAGGAGGCCCGCTTCTGCGACGCGCACCTGGTGTTGGAGGGCGAGGAGATCCCGGTGCAGAAGAACATCCTGGCGGCCGCCTCGCCCTACATCCGGTGAGCCCGCCACTCTTGGTCCGAGCCTTTCCTCCACCGCCCTCCGGCCGACCCGGGGCCTGGGTGGGGCGCAGCCAGAGAGGGGCCAAGACGCCCCGGGGGGGGGGGGGCAGAATTGCCCCAGACCTGGGCTGCCTCCTTGGAAGCTGCCCTTGGACAGCATCATCTTTACCCCCTGGGCCACCCCTTCTCGGCCTTAGGGGCCACTTGCTAGGGGTGCTTCCCCTCCCCGGGCGGGGGAGAATGAAGGGGAGGGCGGGTCCCCGACTTAGACTCCACATACAAACTACTTCGGCACTTACTGAGAGGAAAGGCACCTTTAAGCTGTTCTGTCTAGTTTGTTACAACTGCTACGTAACTAGCAGTTGGCCCCAGCAATGCTTTTCTTCCCATCCCCTTTATGAAATATTCAGGTTTTCTAGCTTTTGTGTTACTAGAAATGAGAGCTAATAAAATAGAAAAGACTTGTTTCTATGTGTAGTTACAGTCCCCAGGAGCCATTACGCGCTGGTGACTAAATGAACATCTTAAAACAAAGCTTAACCTGATTTACCAGCTCTACAAAACTGGCTAGTTAAAGATAGATGTAACTGTTTACACAAACTCGTACCGCCGTCTTCCCCCCTTGTTATCTTTTCTTGAGTCAACTTTCCTATCCTTACTCAGTTGTTTTGACAAACTTAAATCCTAAAAGCAGCATTTAGGAAAATGAATTGTCCAGTGAGCCAATTAAATATTGGTTAATAGATGGAAATTTTCATTTTATAATGACAAAGCAGGAAAGCAAGATCATGTCCTGTGCTTATTGCACTGTCATATCATTAGCTATGTTACTTTTATAATCTTTAAACTAAAGTTTTTTTTGTTGACTGGAATCAACGTATGTGATTGTTAACTTATTGGAACTTCACTTAACTGTTTAACTTGAGTAGAGTTTGTAAGCCAAGGATAGGTAAATAGCATGACACAGGGTTGGAAAGGTAGGGCAACAATAGATTGTGTACGACCTTGAATGCCAGGAGACTTAATTTTGCTGATATGAAAGCTTCCTGAAAATAGACAATTAAGAGGCCTGAAATACAAATTTCAGATTTGAGTTATTAAGACCCATTTAACTTGATATTTGTTATTCCCTCATAGTAAGGTATTAGCCACCTGTGTTTTTTAATGCATATTGCTGTCCAGTGGTGAGAGATATACCTATCCTTTTGACACTAGAAAGAACTAAATATGGTCTGGAAGTACTTGAGCACAACTCTTGAGATCTGTATTACTTTGCTCTAATGTAGCAAAATAATCTGTCCATTTGATGTAGAGTATTGTTTATGTATAAGGGTTATTTTCCAATTTGTTGGACAAACAACTAAATCATCTATATTGATTACATAATTCATACAGCAGCAGAAGAGACTTCACCTTTTCATCCAGACCCTCATTTTACAGAGGTGAAATTCATTAAGAGCCAAAGAAATAGAATCTGGATTCAAATTCATTTTCTGATTCCAAAACCAGATTTCCTTGAACTCTCTAATGTTGCTGCCCTAATTAATACTTAAAGTATTCACTTGATAGTTTTTTTCTTGTTTGTTTTAAACCCCAATATGATTAGTACTTTTAGGTCTATAATAAAACATCTTTTCAGTATCAAACTTTGTCTCTGGTAGAATGTTCAGATATTCTTGGGATATTTTTTCATACTATCTTTTAATTCGAAACTACTGACACTCTACCTAAAGCACTATTTTTTTGGCACCTTAAATAATAAAATATATGACCTTCTTGAACATTCTTATGATTCTAAGAAACCTAAACATCTTAATTTAAAAATTAAAGAACTTTTTAAGCTGTTCAAAACAAATGTTAAATGCCATATAGTTAGTATTATTCATGGCCTGGAAATTGAATGATTGTAGTGTCATATTTTTTTCAGAGATCTACAAATAACTTCACTTTTAGCTTGAGCTATTTTTCATAACTGTTGCAAACTATCCAGACCTCTTACTGATAAAAGCAACATAGTATTATACTTAGTAACATTGATGTGCAACATTTCCTATACATGTCAATTTCTCATAGTGTCTGGTGGAACTGATTAACAATGCTGTAGGCTAAACTCCCATACGAGACAATTTAGGATTATAGATCTAAAGCTGGAAGGTACCTCAGAGATAGTCTAATTACACGAGATATCACAAGATCATAGATCCAGAGCCAGAAGGGACCTCTGGGGCAAAATAGTCCAACCACCTTGTTTTGGGGGTGAGGAAACTGAAGCCCAAACAGGTTATGTGACTTGCCCAAGGTCACATAGTAAATTGCAGAATTCTGACTTAAACTTTGGCCTGCTGACCCCACTCCATGTGGTCTTGCCCTGACTCCTTATACCAGAATGTTTTTTTTTTAATTTCACACCGGAAAACTAGCAAAACTAGAGTGGTGAAAATGGGGCAATTTGGTGACATCAGGTACACCACTGGCCTGGAGTCAGGAAGACCTGAGTTCAAATCTAGTCCCAGTGACTAGGCAAATCACTTAACCTGTGTTTGCCTTAGTTTCTTTGTCTGTAAAAAAAAATGGGAATGATAATAGCACCTATCTCCCAGGGTTGTGAGGATCAAATGAGATAATTGTAAAGCGCTTAGTACGGGGCCTGACACATAACAGGCACTATATAAATGTTAGCTATTATATTAAAATTTTCTTGTAGCACTTTATTTTTCCTCATGATGTTATGTTAAAATCTGTAATAGAAGAAAAGTAAACAGAGAAATAAAAACCCCAGAAAGATTAAATTTAACTTTAAAAAGTGATTAGTGTGCATTTGTGTGGCATTTCTACTTATGTGGTTTGGGCTAGTACATGTCATAAAGTCTTAAAATATGAAGTGCAAGAAGGCAACAGACTGTTTTGCAATCTAAAGAGCATATTATGCATTCTCAGGAAATATAGCATACTAGTTTCAAAGTGTGTGTGTGTAAGTGGAAAAGGATGCTTTTTCTCTCAAGATGATGGAGGGTAATAAAGATTTTCAGTTTTCATAATGTTTGTCTTTGAACTCCAAGAGGACTTTATCCTTATATTTCCATAATAAATTTAAGCATAGCTGACATTTTAAATTAATTGTGAAATTACCATAGGTTGAATAGGCCATAGTGTTATTTCTCTAAATGATAAGATATTTTTCCTTTGCCATCAGGTCAGAAGAGTGCTTTACTGAGTCATTGTAGTTAGAATGAGGCCTTGACTTCTATTTTGTCTGTTTTTCCCTATCAAGGAAAATGATGCCAAGATTAAACTAGAGAGAACAGAACAGATAAAGAGAATTTAAAACCAATATAAGTATGACTACAGTAAAAGAATTCCTCATTGTCCTAAATTCATTCATCAGTGAATTTTAGCACCTTCTGTATGCAGAGCACTGTTCTAGGTGCTAGAGAAAATAAAAGAAAGTTAAGATAATATAGTACACATGTACATGCAGTCCCGGAGCTTATACAGTATATTTGTGGCATAAAACACATAGATAAGTAATACCTAAGTATATTAGAAGAGTGGGAAACAGTAGTAGATGAGGTCAAAGGGGAAAGATCATTCCCAGGAGACCAGAAAAGGCTTCATGGCATAGGTTATAAGAAATGATGTGAGCAAAGACAGAATAGCAGAAAATAGTCTGATGTGGATGAGTCATGTGGTGAGTCAGAATAATTTTGGATAAAGCTAGACAGGTAGAGGGTGCTTGAAAAGGTAGAGTGCCTTGAATGTTATGCAAAGGAATTTGAACTTCTACAGCCAAAGGTACCTTTGATGATGTCGAGATTAAACTAGAGAGAAGAGAACAGATCAAGAGAATTTAAAACCAATATAAGTATGACTACAGTAAAAGAATTCCTCATTGTCCTAAACTCATTCATCAGTGAATTTTAGCACCTTCTGTATGCAGAGCACTGTTCTAGGTGCTGGAGAATATAAAAGAAAGTTAAGATAATGTAGTACACATGTACATGTGGTCCTAGAGCTTATACAGTATATTTGTAAGTAATACCTAAGTATATTAGAAGAGTGGGAAACAGTACTAGATGAGGTCAAAGGGTAGAGTGCCTTGAATGTTATGCAAAGGAATTTGAACTTGTACAGCCAAAGGAGCCACTAAACATTTTTGATCAGGTTAAAACCAGGTCTCCATGGAAAAGATTTTTCTGAAAGTGTAAAGGACAGATTGGAGTAGGAGACAGAAGATCTCTACTGGTTTGAATGCATGGGAATAACAAGAAGGCTGTGGAAATTTGAGGTATTAAAAGTGAACTTAACAGGTCTTGGCCAACCAAGGCAAACTGGGTTTGGGAACAGAGATCAAAGATAACTGTGAGATTACATGCATAGGAGGACTCTGGTGCCACAGGCAAAAACATGGAAGTTATAGTCAACTCAAGGGGATAGTTTAACTTGGTTTGGAGGTTCTTAACCTTTGTGTGTCATGGACCCCTTTAGCAGTCTACTGAAGCCTATGGACCTCTTTTCAGAATATCTTTAAGTGCATAAAATAAGCTATATTGAATTACAAAGAAAAACAATTATATTGATGTAGTTTTATACGTGTGTCTATATGTGTCTACACACAGAGTTCACAAGTACTGGATTAAAAACCCTATATATAGGAGGGTATACATATTTGGATCTCAAAAGTAAGGACTAAAGATAAAGTTTGTGAATTTTCATAGTGGTGTGGTGGCAGTTGAAACTGAAATTGAATGGGCTTGTTTTTGCCCTATCTTCCTTCTCCCATCTACAAGTTGGATGACAAACCATGTGTCTGTGACATAAAGTGATTTATACTGAAAGTAAGGGTTGGACTACATAGTATTTAATGTTTCTTCCAATTCAACTCTATGACTAGATGATCTGAGAAAAGGATAGCACAAAATTGACTAACAAGAATTGATATCCAGTATAAGTAAGACAATAGGGGTGGCTAGGTGGCGCAGTGAATAGAGAGCATTGGCCCTGGAGTCAGGAAGACCTGAGTTCAAATTCGGCCTCAAACACTTAAAACACAAAAACTAGCCATCTGACCTTGGGCAAGTGATTTAATCCCAATTACCATACCTTCCCCGCCTCTAAAAAGCAAAAAAAAAAAAAAAAATAGTAAGAAGATATTAATGTACCTCACTTACCTGCCCATGATTAATTCAAGTCACCTAACTAGCATAGTTGAACTGTACTTTGTTTTCAAAGAGCTGGCAGAAGTGATTAGTGAGCCATTGTGATAACTGAAAGATCATAGAATATAGAGAATATTGGTAAAGAACAAATATTTTTTAAAAAATGAGGATCTACAAGTTTGACAGGGAACTTGACTTAAGATTCCTGGGAAAATTCTACAATAAATCATTAAAGAGATAGTTGATGAACTAGAAAGGGAAGTAGTGATTACAAAGATCTAGCATGTTGTTGTCAAGGACATGCCAGAGTAACCTCATTTCCTCTTTTGACAGGATTGCTGAACTATTAAATAAAGGGAATGATATGCATATAGTTTACCTAAGTTTTTAATAATTAATCTTTTGTATTTCTTGTAGAGAAGATGGAGAGATATGGGGGTTAGACAATAATACAATCAGGTGAATCCAGAATTGTTTGAATGGCTTGACTGAAAGAGTAATTTTTTTTTTTTAGATTTTATTTCTTTATTTGTTTTTAGTTTTCAGCATTCACTTCTATAAGATTTTGAGTTCTAAATCTTCTCCTTCTCCCTAAGATAGCATGCAATCTGATATAGGCTACACCTGTACAATCATATTAAACATATTTCCACATTGTCATGTTGTAAAGAAGAATTAGAACCAAAGGGAAAAACCATGACAAAGAAGAAACCAAAAAAAGAGAGAAAATATTATGCTTCAATCTACATTTAGACTCCGTGGTTCTTTCTCTGGATATGGATAGCATTTTCCATCATGAGTGTTTTGGAATTGTCTTAGATCCTTGCATTGCTGAGAAGAGCTAAGTTTATTAAAGTTAGTTATTATACAGTGTTGTTGTTACTGTGTACAATGTTCTCCTGGTTCTGCTCACTTCACTCAGCATCAGTTCGTGTAAGTCTTTCCAGGTTTTTCTGAAATCCACCTGCTCATCATTGTGGAACAATAGTATTCCATTACATTCATATACCACAACTTGTTCAGCTGTTCCCCCAATTGATGGGCATCCCTTCAGTTTCCAATTCTTGGCTACCACAAAAGAGCTGCTATAAATATTTTTGTACATGTACATTTCCCATTTTTATAATCTCTTTGGGATACAGACCTAGAAGTGGTATTGCTGGGCCAAAGGGTATATATAGTTTTATAGCCCTTTGGGCATAGTTCCAAATTGCTCTGCAGAATGGTTGGATCAGGTCACAACTCCATCAACAATGCATTGGAGTTCCAATTTTCCTGTGTCTTCTCCAACATTTATAATTTCTTGTCTTGTCACATCTGATAGGTGTGTGTGGTATCTCAAAGTTGTTTTCATTTGCATTTCTCTAATTGTAATTTAGAGCATTTTTTAATATAACTATAGATAGCTGAAAGAATAATTCTTAATGCTTCCTTGTCAACTTGGCAGAGGCTCAACAAAGGAGTGCTACAGGGATCTGTGTGGTTTACCATTTTTATCAGTGGATGAGTTGGATTAAAGGCATGATGATATTATGCTCATCAGTTTTGTAGGTGACAGAAAGCTGGGAGGAACAGAGTTGGGATCCAAAAGTATCTTGGCAAGCTAGAGGCAACTAGGTGTTCTAGAGTACTGAACCAGGAGTGGGGAAGACGTGAGTTAAAATGTTGGTTTAGGACACTAGTTGTGTGACCCTGTGCAAACACCTACCTCAGGGTTGTTGTTGTCTTTTTTTTTTCTTAAGAATCAAAGAATAACTATAAATACTATCTCTTTATAAAGAGTACTGTATAAATGTTAGTTCTTACTAATAGAAGACAGGATCAGGAGCAGTTTGTGGAAGCTGCAAAGGTTTAATTTAAGCTTGATGCCAAGAGCAACTTCCTAACAATTAGAAATTGTTTCAAAAGTGCAAAGGCTGAGTTCAGCCTTCTTGGAGGTCTTAGTGGGTAGGTGATAGTGGGGATTCATTCTGTGGTGTGTGGATTGAGCTGACTGGATGTCTTGCTGAGGTTCTTTCTAACTCTCAAATTCTGTGATGAAAGTCCATTTCATGTCTTACTACCATCCTTTTCTCACTGATATAGATCTGTTGCTGTTTCTTATACTTATATTGTAGCTTAACATTTAAAGTGTTTCTTTTGCCCAGCCTGTTACCTGCAATAACTATCAAATAGCTGTTATTTTAAAATTTAATTAGTTTTATTAGTGAAATTAAATTAACCCTACTTAAAAAGGTTATATTTCATGAGGTATAGTGTTTGAGGTACAGTCATAACAATTCCCTCATATTTAATATTTTGTTCACAGACTCAAGTTAATCCTTTTTTCACAGTGAAATCAAATCAAGTGTTAATACATCTTAGCTCTCAAAGTTGATTATAATTTGTTTACTAATTCAGAAGATATTGAGAAAAGACATGAATAGAGAAGATACTCTGTAGGCTTGTATATAATTCTAATAACCACATAAAAGCTATGAAAGCACTTAAGTCAAAGAAAATCATACAAATGTAAGGAAGAAACAGTACAAGTACCTAGAACCAATTTCCTGTAAAATGAACCTTGAAAGAATACAAGAAATTGCTTTCAAGTTTTGTATTTCTTCTGCTCTTACTTCAGGTAAGAGCATATCTATTGGCCTATGATATGAGCCTCTCAGACCTCCCTCATTTAAACTTAAAGTAGAATAGTTATTTATGGATTAAAATCCTATTTAAATGACTGATTTCACAGTCCATTAGTAAAAATCACTAGTCATTGGTCAACTGAGAAAGAAGGCAGCCCAGTACACCTCACTGTCAGGTACTCATTTAAAGGTTTAAGGAAAAAAGGGACAGGAGGTAGTGTCATAAAATGTTAAAATAAAATGGATTTTCTCATACTGACATGAAATTAAAAGTCCCTAAATCTACTTCAGAAAAGAATTCGTTTCGGGGAAGCCAAGATGGCAGAGTAGAAACAGCTCATCCAAGCCACTCTGCCCCCAGATTCCCCCCAAACTACGTAAAATGGGACTCTGAATAACTTCTGGAGCCCCAGCACCCACAGAACGACACAGAGAAGCTAACCACCTGCCGAGGACAGCCCAGCAGCCCTGCAGGAAGGACCAGCGCAGTGGTCTGGGAGCCCGCAGTGCGCAGAGCTGAGCTGAGCCGAGCCCAGGTCCGCGTGAGCCAAGGTTTTACCCCAGGGCGGCAGGGCCAGCAGCCAGCTGGAGGAACCCCAGAACACCAGCAGCTGTGTCGACTCCAGAATTATCAACATAGACATGCCTAGGACAAAGTAAGAGGTCAGTGTCCTATGGACTTTGGGACCAGTATTGGGGGAATGCGTCGGCTCCCTCCCCTGGAGGCTAGAAGCCATTGAGGAGACAGCCATTTTGTAGTTTTCAGAGGCAGCTCCAGCTCCTGGCCTGTGAATTGTAGGGAGATCCAGTGATCAGTCTTGGGGGGTAATCACTCTTGCTTTAACCTCCCTGGATCTGGACTGTGATCTAGGGTGGAAGTCATGGGTGTGTTTACAGCTTGCCAGAAACGGAAGTTGCCCCCCACACGTTCGGGACGAAAATTCCTCTAGCTGGCCTTAAAGCCATAGTGTGGCAACAAGCCCAAAAGTCAAGTAATTAAGTGGCAACATGCCAAGGCAAAGGAAACAGAAAAATGCAACCCTAGACTCCTATTTTGGGGGCATAGAGCGGGAAAAGGACTGTGAGGTCAGAAGTCCTGCTCCAAAAGCCCCAGGGGAAAACATGAGCCGGTTGCAGGCCATAGAGGACCTTAAGAAGGACTTTAAAAATCAAATAAGAGAAGTGGAGGAAAAATTGGAAAGAGAAATGAGAAGGATGCAGGAAAAGTATGAAATGAGGGCCAACAGCCTGACTGAGGAAAACAACACCTTAAAAAATAGACTAACTCAAATGGCAAAGGAGGCCCAAAAGGGCAATGAGGAGAAGAATGCCTTAAAAAGTCGAATTTGCCAGATGGAAAAAGAATCTCAAAAGTTCACTGAGGAGATTCATTCCTTCAGAGTTAGACTGGAGCAAATGGAAGCTAATGACTTTATGAGAAATCAAGATGCTGTTAAGCAGATCCAAACAAATGAAAGATTAGAAGGCAATGTGAAATATCTCATGGGAAAAACCACTGACCTGGAAAATAGATCCAGGAGAGACAATTTAAAAATTATTGGACTACCTGAAAGCCATGATCAAAGAAAGAACCTAGAAATCACCCTTCAAGAAATTCTCAAGGAAAATTGCCCTGATGTTTTAGATCCAGAGGGCAAAATAGAGGTTGAAAGAATCCACAGATCACCTCCTGAAAAAGATCCCAAAAAGAAAACTCCCAGGAATATTATAGCCAGGTTCCAGAATCCCCAGATCAAGGAGAAAATACTCCAAGCAGCCAGGAAGAAACAATTTCAATATTGTGGAAACACAATCAGAATAGCCCAGGACCTGGCAGCTTCTACACTGAGGGATCGAAGGGCATGGAATATGATATTCCAGAGGGCAAAAGAACTGGGAATGAACCCAAGGGTCACCTACCCAGCAAAACTGAGTATTTTGTTTCAGGGGAAAATATGGTCATTCAGTGGAATAGAGGACTTTCAAGCATTCTTGAGGAAAAAACCAGAATTGAATAGAAAATTTGACATCCAGACACAAGAAGGAAGAGATGCCTGAGAAGGTAATCAGGGAAAAGAAATCAAAAGGAACTTATCAAAGTTGAACTATTTACATTCCTATATGGAAAAGCAATAACTGTGACTGATGATATCTTTCTCACTATGAAAATAATGGAAGAAGGGTGTGTGGTCATGTGAATACATATGTGAATGTGTGTGTATATGGTTACAGTTCTAAATGGATAGAGGGCATAGGTTGAATTTGTTGGGAAGGGAGAATACTCAAGGGATGAAATTATGAGGTGAGAGAGGAAAGTGGCAAGAGGAGATGGGGAGAGACAGGGTAGGGTAAACTGTCTCATGTAGAAGAAGCAAGGGGAAGTGGTTGCAAGGGAGGGGGAGAATAGGAAGGCAAAAAAGGCAAAACCACATTCTCATTGAATTTGGTTCAGGGAGAGAATGACATACATACTAAATGGGATATCTCAACCTGCAGCAGAATAGGGGGAAGGGGGATGAGAGGAGGGATGATGGATGGGAGGGCATCCTTGGGGGGAGGGGAGGTTGGAAGTACCCACTATAGAAGAGGGACAGGATCATGTAGGGAATGGACCAGGTGGGGGGTGGGATGAGTGGGAGGGAATTATAAGCAGCCTTGTACAATATATCTACTATGATAATGTTTTGCATAGCTAGACATGTACAACATATACTGAATTACTCATCTCCCCAGAGGGAATGGGTGACAAGGGAGGAAGGAAATGGATCTGAAATTCGAGGTCTTAAGATTAAATATTTCAAATATATATAAATACTATTATTAATACTCTTTTGCTTGTAATTGGGAGATAAGATGTGCAGGCATTGGGACACAAAGATTCACCTTCCTCTAATGGAAAAGTCGAAGGGGGTATGGGAGAAGGTATGGGAGAGAGCAGATTGGAGGAAGCAATATCTTGTGGGACTGCTGTTCTGGGAGGGTGGGTAGGGGAATAACGGGGAAAATGATTGTAACTCAAAATCTGGCGGAAATGAATAATGTAAAACAGAAGTTAATAAAGCATTTGTTTAAAAAAAAGAAAAGAATTAGTTTCAAATCATGTTTATATTTGTTTGAAAATACTCATTTTTCATCTAATAGCAAAAGAGCTGTTGGAAAATGACAAAGTCTTAAACCCTAAGGGTTTAAATTAAATGGCTAACCTGATATAGTTGGGTATCAAGTCTTAGAATTTCCCTAAGTCTCATTTCTGCTTCCCTTTCCTCCAAATGCTCCTTTAGGATCCCCTAAAAGTAATAGGGTACCAACATAATTATTAGGAAATGGCTCAATATAATATAGTGAATGAACATAATATATTATTACTACACCACCAAAAAAAAAAAAAAAGAATTCCAAGAAACCTAGAAAGAGTGATGAGTGAAGGTAGCAGAATCAGCAAAATAGGCATGATGACAGCAATGTCAATCCAAGGTTAGCCCCAGAAAGGAATTCAGAAAATATACCTCCCTCTCTTCATAGAAGATGTGTAATGTTGCATATACTGTCAGACTCAGTCAATGTATTGGTTGCTGGATTGTTAATTTTTCTTTTTTAATCTTTTTTTTAATAAGAGAATGTTATAGAAAGGGGAAAGTATGGAAATGAATTTTTTTCATAATGAAACTATTGAAGATAGCCTCCCTTATGGGTAAAAGGCCTTCTTAATTATCAGTGCTTATACAAGTGCTAAATTTCATCAAGTTTCAACTCTTACCATTAATTGTGATGAATTTAACAAAAGCAGTATTACCAGGTAGAATAGTAAATTAGTTTATTTCCCATTGTGTACATAAGCTAAATATTAAGGGAAAACTTATTAAGACATACCATAACTCACACAAAATAAATATCCACATTTTATGGTGTCTGTGTTGGACATACTCTTAACATATCTTGATCATTTTTTCTACCCTATGAATAAAATTCTTTGTCGGGTATCAGGTCAATAAAATGAGAAATACGGTTAGACATGCAAAAGAAAGCAGAAATGGAGGCTATGTCTCTGGCATCTTCTGGATCAAAACCCTGCAATTCCAGCTTTTTAAAATGTTCTTCTGTTATGGCATCTGCACGACTAACAGCAAGAGCAAATTCTAGCATAGCTAACTCTCGAGGTGATAAGTCAGCCTTTCTCCAATTAATGATAACCTGATCAGCCAGAATGGAATTTTTGGAATATATTCTGTGTAGAGCACTATGGGCAATTACACAGTAGGGGCACCTACTACTACCATGTAGCTACGATGATGAGTTCTTTATCAGCTTTGCTGAGATGTCCTGTTTCTTTGTTGATAATGGCAATGTAGTACGCAAAAAATGCTCTGAATTCCCCTGGTCAATGGGCTAATGTCTTAAAGACATTGGGTAAAAATCCAGTCTTTTTTTCTACCTCTTCCATGAGCTCTACTATATCAAAAGGATATAGTAGAGCTATATAAGGAACAGGATAACGACCAATAGGCTTTGTGGGTTCTTCTGACCGAGTAGCATTTGAATGGCTTGTTACTTTAACTGTTGAAAGGGTCCCTAGTCTATTTGTCAATAATTGAGGAACATGCACAGCCAGCCCTGTGTGCAGAAGGCACAGGAAGAGTCCCATTGTGGAGTGTCCAGAAGCACCTCAGCTCCTGCCCTTGGGTTGCTCACCTTTCCCAACCAGACTTCTGGGGATCAGGAGAGTAAAACTGACCTTGTGCACATAGGACTGGTCCCTACCCTTCCCCTCTTTCAAATGGCTGTTTTTTTTTAAAGTATCCTGATGTACATACAAAGTATTTAATACTGCTGAACTCGTTATATTCTGGGACCTTGTATTTTGAAAATCTTAAAGCACTATGTAAATGTTAGCCATCATTAATACTAAAAAGCCCATTTTACCATTCCAATGATGTTTGGCTCAGAAGTGGTTCTGGTGAAATTACTTCTGGAAACATTTCTGGAATAAGTTCAAATTCAGCAGTATAGAGGAATTTGTCATTTATCACTTGGTGGATCTTACATTTGATCTTGACATTGTAATTAATTAGTTGAATACATTCTTTTTAGGTATGTATAAGTAAGATCAAACCAAATCAAGAATGTCTTCTTGTCATTTATTTTTGTGACTTAATGTGATGGTATATAGGTAGGGATCAGTGACTTTCAATTCTGTGTTGCTTTTAAAAGTTTTCCCTGGCTCAAACTGACTTCAGTTAATAGCATTTAATTCACTTTGAAGAGCCTTTTTTTTTTCATGTATGCTTTGAGGATTCAGTCATTGTTGTTCAGTCATGTCTGACACTGTGACTCCTTGGACCCTAGTATCCCAGTACTATCCATGGGATTTTCTTGACAAAGATACTAAAGTTGTTTGCTATTTATTTCTGCAGTAGATTTAATCAAACAGAATAAGTGACTTGCCCAGGGTCACACAGCTAGTAAGTGTCTGGGTTCAGGTCTTCCTTACTGCAGGCTCTGTGCTTTATCCATTCAGCCACCTGGCTGTCCATGTCAGTCTTTAGCTTTTAGCTAGCTACTCCTGAGTAATTGTCTTAGGTAAGGACTTTTTTTTTTTAAATATATTTTTTTTGCCATTTTTTTGGAGGGCAGTTGGGGTTAAGTGACTTGCCCAAAGTCACACAGCTAGTAAGTGTGTCAAGTGTCTGAGGTTGGATTTGAACTCAGGTCCTACTGACTCCAGGGCTGGTGCTCTATTCACTGTACCACCTAGTTGCCCCTTAAGTAAAGACTTTTAATAGTGCTGGTAACCTTTTGGGTTGAAAGGATGCCAGAGAACTAGTGAATATTCTACCCCCTGGTTCTAGATCTGTTGTTGATTGCATAAAAAGAGATTGTATAGTTACTTTATATCACTCTGTTGTGGACAAGGGACCCAAAAGGGCTCTTATTAGAACCTGGCCCAGTGTGGTTTTCTCCTAATATAGGCACCTATGGAAGTTTTCTTTATCCCCCCCCCCTCCATGGTATTTTACTTATATTTATATTATTATTTGTATTTTAACATTTGTTTTTTACAAAATTTTGAGTTTCTGATTTTTCCCTCTCCTTCCCTCTCTCCCCTCCCTCTTCCTAAAATGGTAAGCAATTTGAAAAAGATTATATATGTGCAATCATGTAAAACATATTAGTCATAGTTGTGAAAGAAGATACAGAACAAAAGGAAAAAAAAACCATGAAAAAAAGTGAAAATAGTATGCTTTGATCTACATTCTGAGTCCTTCAGTTCTTTATCTGGATATAGATGAAACCTGTTTCAGTTTTCCTGTGTTCAGATGCTTCAGAATGTATTGTTGCTTTTTTGGGGTCTGAAATGATCTTCAATAGTTACAACTTTTTTTGTAGAATTACATATTTTAACTTGAATCTGGAAACTACTCCTGAAAGACTAATTTTTTAAAAAGTGACTAAAGTGTTTCAGAAATAAGACAGTACTGCCATTTAATTACTTTGTAAACCATTTGCACCACATGTTGCTTTTAAACAGTTAAAATTATCCACATTTATGTATATGATTCTACATGATTTACTAACATGATAGGATAATAGAAATTCTTCAGAAATATTTCAACAATTTTGTTATGCAATTAACTTTTTAAAAAGATATTGATACCTTTTCTTGTGAAATTGCCTTCATTTCTAAATAGAAGCCTTCCCCTTTTTCTATGCTCAGTCATCTCTTTTTAAATTTATTTTTTATTATTTATTTTTAAACAAAAAAGAAACCATCTTTTTAATAATAAATTTACAATTGCTTTAGGGTACAATAAGGAGATAAAATTTAAACTGAAAGAATACTTTAAATACCTCTGGGCAGCTCTCTATTTTAGTCTATTTATCTCCATTTGTTGTCATTCTAGTTCTAATATTGGTTTATTCCAAGTCAAAAAACTTCACTTAATTAGAAGTTATCATGAGACTAGCATACTAATCATCTTCTTCCCCTGACCCCCTTGCAAATGAACTCTCTCCTATATCATACTGTAGAGGAAGCTAAATGGCTTAGTGGATGGAGCACTGGGCCTAGAGTCAAAAAGACTTGAGTTCAAACCCAGGCTCAGAAACTTACTAGTGGTGGACAAGTTATTTAACCTCTTTTCCCCTTAATTTGCTGGAGAATGAAATAGCAAACGACTCCAGTTTTCTTTGCCAAGAAAACTCCATGGACGGCATGGAGTCACAGAGTCACACACAACTGAAAACAAAATCATGTTTAAATTGCAGATCCTGTTTCTTAGTGATATTTTTAAAAAATTAGTATATTTTTAGTTTTCAACATTTCCACAAGATTTTGAGTTTCAAATTTTCTGCTCATCTTTCCCCTACCGCTACCCCAAAATAGCCTACTGAATACCCCTTCTCCAATCTGCTCTCTCTTATATCTTCCCCCATTCTTCCTCTAATTTTCTAGTAGGGCAAGATGGATTTCTATACCTCAGTGCCTGTATATCTTATTTCCCAGTTGCAGATAAAAAACAACAACAACAATTTTTTTTAACATTTGTTTTTGAAACTTTGATTTCTAGATTCTTTTCTTTCTTCCCTCCTCACCCACCCTGGCTGGAAAGATAAGCAATTCAATATATGTTGTGCATATATAGTTATACAAACATTTCCATAATAGAAATATTGTGAAAGACTACTATATTTCCCTCCATCCTATCCCTCCCCCCACTTATTCTGTTTTCTACTTTGACCCTGTCGCTTTTCAAAAGTATGTGCTTCTAATTACCCTCTCTCCCAATCTGCCCTCCCTTCTATCATCCCCCTCTTATTCCTCCCCCCCCCCACTTTCCTATAGGGTAAGATGCCCAAATGAGTATGTATGTTATTCCCTCCTTAAGCCAAATTCAGTGAGAGTAAGGTTGACCTATTCCCTTTCACCTTCCTGCTCTTCCCCTCCATTATAACAGTTTTCTCATGCCTCTTTTATATGAGATAATTTACCCTATTTTCTCTCCCTCCCTATCTCCTTCTCTCATTATATTTCTCTCTCACCTCTTAATTTTATTTTTTAGGTATTATCCCTTACTATTCAGTTCATCCTGTGCCTTCTATCTATGTATACATGTACACATATATACATACACTCATATATGTATTTATGCACACATACACCCTCTTATATAAACATATGTATGTATACACACATATATATATATTCCCTTCAACTGTCCTCATACTGAGAAAAGTCTCATGAGTTACAATTATCATTTTTCCATGTAGGAATATAAATAGTTTGACTTTAATAAGTTCCTTATGATTTCTTTTTCCTGTTTACCTTCTCATGTTTCTTGTATTTGAAAATCAAATATTTTGTTCAGCTCTGGTTTTTTCATCAAGAATGCTTGAAAGTCCTCTATTTCATTGAATGACCATATTTTCCCCTGAAGCATTATACTCAGTTTTGCTGGGTAGGTGATTCTTGGTTTTAATCTTAGCTTCTTTGGCCTCCAAGAATATCATATTCTAAGCCCTTTGATCCCTTAGTGTAGAAACTGCTAGGTCTTGTCTTATCCTGATTCTGTTTCCACAATACTCAAATTGTTTCTTCTTGACTGCTTGCAGTATTTTCTCCTTGACCTGGGAACTCTGGAATTTGGCTATAACATTCCTAGGAGTTTTGTTTTTGGGATCGTTTTCAAGAGGCAGTCAGTGAATTCTTTCAATTTCTATTTTGCCCTCTGGTTCTAGAATATCAGGGCAATTTTGCTTGATAATTTAATGAAATGGTGTCTAGGTTCTTTTTTAGATCATGGCTTTCAGGTTGTCCAATAAATTTTAAATTATCTTTCCTGGATCTATTTTCCAGATCAGTGGTTTTTCCAATGAGATATTTCACATTACCTTCTATTTTTTCATTTGTTTGGATCTGTTTTATGTTATCTTGATTTCTCATAAAGTCATTAACTTTCATTTGCTTCAGTATAATTTTGAAGGAATTATTCTCTTTAGTGAGTTTTTGAAATTCCTCTTCCATCTCGGCAATTTGGCTTTTTAAGGCATTCTTCTCCTCTTTGGCTTTTTTTGGGCCTCTTTTGCCATTTGAGGTAGTCTATTTTTTTTTTAAAAGCAATTGGGGTTAAGTAACTTGCTCAAGGTTACACGGCTAGTCATTATTTATGCGTGGGTGCTCATTTTTTTTTTTTTTTGCTTTTTGGAGGGCTATTGGGGTTAAGTAACTTGCCCAAGGTCACACGGCTAGGTTTTTATTTGTGTGTGCGTTAAGTGTCTGAGGTCGGATCTGAACTCAGGTCCTTCTGACTTCAGGGCCAGCACTCTACTCACTGCGCCACCTAGCCGCCCCGTGGGTGCTCATTTTCTGAGGCCGGATCTGATCTCAGGTCATCCCAACTCCGAGGCCGGCGCTCTTACTCACTGCGTCACCTAGCCGCCCCTTTAGGGCAATTGGGGTTAAGTAACTTGCCCAAGGTCACACGGCTAGGTTTTTATTTGTGTGTGCGTTAAGTGTCTGAGGTCGGATCTGAACTCAGGTCCTTCTGACTCCAGGGCCGGCACTCTATTCACTGCGCCACCTAGCCGCCCCAAGTTAGTCTATTTTTTAAGGTGTTATTTTCCTCAGTCAGGCTGTTTACTCTCATGTCATACTTTTCCTGCATCATTCTCATTTCTCTTCCCAATTTTTCCTCCACTTCTCTCATTTGGTTTTGAAAATCCTTCTTAAGGTCCTCTATGGCCTGTAACCTGCTCGTATTTTCATTTGGGGCTTTTGGTACAGGATTTCTGACCTCACAGTCCTCCTCCTGTTCCATGCTTCCATCCTCTTTGCCCCCAAAATAGGAGTCTAATGTTTCATTTTTCTGTTTATTTTGTTTCCTTTGCCTAGGCATGTTGCCACTTAATTACTTGACTTTTGGGCTTGTTGCCACAGTAGGACTCTGCCACCAGACAGAGGAGCTTCCATCCCAAACGCTGAGGTTTTCTTAGCTGCTGGAGGTATTAGTTGGGTGCCCTTCCTGAAGCCCCCACACACTCTGGCAAACTGGACACACACCCCAAGTCCTCCACCCCAGACAGCAATCCAGATCCAAGAAGGTTAAAGCAAGAGCGCTTATCCCCCAGACTGATTGCCAGATCCCCCTACAGTCCACAGGCCAGGAGCTGAAGCTGCAACTGAAGCTCTAAAATGGCAGCTGTGCGCTGGCTCCTCAGTGGCTTCTCACCCCCAGGGGAAGAAGCTGACTCTTTCCCAAATACTGGTCCGAAATTCCATAGGGCACTATCCTCTTACTTTGTCCTAGGCATATATGTGTTGATAATTCTGGAATCGCCACAGCTGCTGGTTTTCTGGGGTCCCTCCAGCTGGCTGCTGGTCCGGCTGCCCTGGGGTTAAAACCTCCGACTCACGTGGTCCTGGGCTTGGCTCCCAGAACACTGTGGTGGCTGCTCCTTGCTGGGCTGCCTGACTATCCTCAACTGGAGGTTAGCATCTCTGTGTCGTTCTGTGGGTTCTGGAGCTCCAGAGGTTGTTCAGAGTCCCCTTTTATATAATTTTGAAGTGGTATGGGCTGGAGTGCTGTGGAAGTGCTGTTTCTACTCTGCCATCTTGGTTCCACCCCCCCCAATCTGTTTTCTAAGGTGTTATTTTCTTCAGAATTTTTTTGGGTCTCCTTTAGCAGGCTGTTGACTTGTTTTTCATGATTTTCTTGCATCATTCTCATTTCTCTTCACAATTTTTCCTCCAGTTTTCTTACTCAGTTTTCAAAATCTTTCTTGAGCTCCTCCATGGCCTGTAATGAGTTCATATTTTTCTTGGAAGTTTTTGATGCAAGAGTTTTGCCTTTGCTGACTTCTTCTGTTTCCATGTTTTGATCTTTTTTTGTCCCCCCAAAAGGATTCTATGGTCTGATTGCGTTTCCTTATCTTGCTCATCTTACCAGCCAGTTACTTGACTTTTGATCTCTCATGGTAGAACTCTGCTTCCAGAGTGGAGAGCTTTGTCCCGAAATGCTTGGGTTTTTGCAAATATTGTCAGAGGTCTGAGGAGGGTGCCCTCTCTACAGCCACCCTAAGCTCTGGGACACTGGCCACATACCCCAGGACCACCACCCAGGACCACAAGATCCAAGCAGATCAAAGAAAGAGCAATTACCCTCTGAATGGTTGCTTGGTCCCCCTATGATCTGCAGGCCAGGAACTCCAGAAGCAGCCACACGGCTGCAATTGCAGCCACCACCTCTGCCACCTCTTGTCCCAGGGGCAGGTACTGGACTGCACTCTTATATCATTCCCAACAGAGTTCCCCACTGACCTCTTACTTTCTCTTTGGCATTTCTGTGTTGAGAAGTTTGGAAACCGTCACAGCTGCTGGTGATTAACTCTCCTAAAGTCTGCTCTGGCCGGTCTGTGCTGCTGCTCGGGCCACCCCGGGTCTCAGATCATGTGGCTCATGCTGGGCTGCACTCAGCTCCCAGCTTGATGCGATAGTCCCTTCTTGCCAGTCTGCCTTCAGTGGGAGATTTGTTTCTCTCTTTCACTTTGTGGGTTCTGTAGCTCTAAGATTTGTTTAGAGTCATATTTTACAGGTGTTAGAGGTGGTTGTGGCAGGATCCTATGGAATTTCTTTCTTCTACTCCACCATCTTGGTTCCCACGTCCCGTCACCCCCACCACCTCCCAACAGTCATCTCTTGTAACAAAAAAGAAAAGAGGGGGAGTGATTCAGTTACTAAACACATCAGTAGAGTCTGTTTTAATGCAACATTCCATAACTATAGTCCTCCTTCTGCAATAAAGAAAATGAGGTATGCAATCAACTCTTGATTATCTTGTTATAGAACTCATTTCAGAACAACCACATGTTATAAGCCTCACTTCTAGGAAGAATTGGAGAATCATTTGGATCTGGAATTGCTTTATACCTGCTGTTGGCCCAGTTGGCAGGCTATACCTGCCATGATAGGAGTTGTAACTTTATTTCCCGAGATCTTTTGGGAACCATTTTTTTTTCTCCCTTGGGGAATGAGTATATGTCCTTATCCCATTTAGCTTTTACCCTCAGATTTCTATTGTCTGCATTGGCAGTTCTCAAAGTGTGGTCTGAGTTATGTTAGGTGGTCCCTGAGACCCTTTCAGGAGACCTGTGATATTAAAATTATTTTAATAATAATAAAAAAAACCCTCATTTGCCTATTAAATTATCCCTCCCTTTTCTAACAACAATGATGTGTGAGGCTGAATTTTCTTCATATACTTCAGTGAAAACAATATCACAACCAACTGAATACAGAAGCAGATATAAGAATCCAGCTGTCTTCTATTAAACCAGACATTTAAGAGA
The DNA here is from genome assembly GCA_011680675.1 of Gymnobelideus leadbeateri. Taxonomy (NCBI): domain Eukaryota; kingdom Metazoa; phylum Chordata; class Mammalia; order Diprotodontia; family Petauridae; genus Gymnobelideus; species Gymnobelideus leadbeateri. Next base: position 188,478 of record WOXC01001581.1, read on the forward strand.
TACCAAACATATATATAAAACAATACTGCTCTTTTCACTTTTTTAAAAAAATATTCCATTTTATTTTAGGATTGGTTGTTAGCAGACTTCTTTGTAGACCTTGGAATTCTCTGGTAAGAAATAAGTAGTGATTCTACTCACTTTTTGGTTGGGTTTGTTTGGTTTTTTTGCCCCTGCTACAAAACAAATATGAAGAATATTTGACTTGAAGATCGGAGATCTCTATTATGTGTCCTTAGAATCTTGTCTTCTCCCTCATCCTTGCTGCCTAAGACCATGATCCATAATGTTGGCTAAAGGAAGAGTGAAATACTTTATCATTACTTCTACTGTTGGCTGCCTACCATCCCTTACTGTCAGCTTTTTTTTTTTGCTTTTTTTTTTTTGGAGGGCAATTGGGGTTAAGTAACTTGCCCAAGGTCACACAGCTAGGTTTTTGTTTGTGTGTGTTAAGTGTCTGAGGTCAGATCCGAACTCAGGTCCTTCTGACTCCAGGGCTGGCACTCTATTCACTGCGCCACCTAGCCACCCCACTGTCAGCTTTTTTTATAGATAAGGGTAGGTACTATGTGGCAGTATTCTTGTGATAACACTCAGATAATGCTCTGTATTAGAAAGACAACTGTGATCAAGCAACCCCTTTGCTCTGTGAACTTTTACTAACAGTGTGTTGTATGAACTATAGTGCAATATTTGATATGGTCTAAAAGGTCTCAGCTATAACAGGTGCCTTTTTTTTTCCTGTGGTGCACTATTCATAATATTGGGAACTTATGCATCCATTTCTTTAATAATTCTTTGGGTTGATTATTCAGGTGCTCTAGTCTTTTTTACATAACAGATGTGTTTTATGTACCGCTATACCAATGTGGTAGAGAAAGTATAAACTAATGATTAAGGATGTTTTTTGTCCATTTGTTTTTATTTTTTAAGAGAGACGTAAACAGGTAATAAAATACTAATTCTTAGGCCCATTACTCAAAGTCCTTCATGGTTTGACCCCAGCTTACCTCTCATCTTACTACTCTTTGAGTTGTAATGTTCTCCTCAGATGGAACTACTTTTTTTCTACCTTTTTTCCCTCCTGAAGGATCCTAAATTATTCTGCCTTCATGTTTTCTCTTTCACTATTCTGACTACCAGGAATATTCGCCTCCTAAATCATACCTCAGTTAAGCCTTCTTGGTTTGCCTGCCTTGATCTTTTCTTTTCTCCATCTCCACTAAACAGTCTGTTGTTTTGACTTCTGTTGTATGTTGTCCCTTTACAGTTGTACCTACTTCAGAACTTTAAAAATCTGTTATTATGAGTACTCATGCAATATCTTAGTATTAATGAATTGTTTGGGGGAAAAATCATGTAGTGGCTTGTCTGATGATGGGCTTCTCTGAGCGTAAAACTTTAGGCCAGGTTGCCCAGTGGATAAGACACTGGTTCTAGAGTCAGGAAGATGAGTTAAAATATGACTTAGGACATTTAATGGCTGTGTGACCCTGGCAAGTCACTTAATTTCTGTCAGCCTCAGTTCTCCATACTGTAAAATGGGAATAATAGTAGCACCAATCTTCCAGTATTGTTGTGAAGATAAAGTGAGATAGTATTTGTAAAGTGCTCTATATAAATGCTAGTAGTTGCCATATTTTGTGCTTCAGCAGCTTAGTGTTTGAGAAACCGTGGTTACCTCTACATAGTGAAGAGAACTTTAATGGAATTGCTTTATACTTTGTCCTATAGTTGTTCACATATATTTCTTAGCTTCTCTACTGTACTAGTGAATAAGGGAGGCAATTTTATCAGCTTAATTTTTGAAGCAAAGAAGCCAGACACAAGGGGCTAGTTCTTTTGTCTTAAGAATTATAATACAAGGTAGGAAGTTTCTGTTCCAACATGACTGGAATACTAATTGTGAAGAATTGACTTTCTTGGCAACATTGTGAAAACGTTTTCAGCTTGGATTTGTTTGGAAAAGTCACAACAGATTTTAAATGTAGGCAGTGCCAAGAACTTTTTGAAAGACAGGATGGCATTGAGGTTAATCAAAGCTGAAATGAAAGTTTATCATGGAGGAAACTCCAGTTTGTTACAGGGGGGTCAGAATTTTATTTATGAGGAGGAAGCTTTTCCCCTCCCCCTTTTTTTCTTTTAAAATAGTTTAATAACTCAGATGGAAATACATTTATGGTATGAATCAAAAAGACAACATTTGAAACAAAATTCCTGAAAGGTTTAAATACTGCACTTTAAAATCTTCCTCCAGATACGGGCCTAATCTGTCTTTGGAAAGCAAAGTGTTCTTTATCTCTTTGGGTTAGAAAAGAGAAGGGGTAGGGAATAGGCTATATTGTTAGCTCCTTGAGGGTAAAACCTGCTTAGAATACATAGTAGATACTTAAGCCATTGAGGTAGCATAATATAAACAGTACATAGAGCCCTGAAACCAGGAGTGACCATGAGCCAGCCATTTAACTTGGTTGAACCTCTGTTTCCTCATCAGAATGGTGGTGATGATGTTTGAGTTACCGACTCCAAAAGGTTGGTAAGTAGGACACTCTCTTCTGTGTAAACTGTAAAACTATCAATTAGATATTCTCTTTTATAAATGCCACATGACATAATTAGTGGAAAGGATACTAGATTTTCCGTTTAAAAGACCTGGGTTTGGGGGCAGCTAGGTGGTGCAGTGAATAGAGCACCGGCCCGGAGTCAGGAGGACCTGAGTTCAAATTCGGCCTCAGACACTTAACATAAAAAACTAGCAGTGTGACCTTGGGCAAGTCAACCCCAACTGCCCTCCAAAAAGGAAAGAAAAAAATATATATATAAAGACTTGGGCTTTAATCTGTGTCTGCCTGTGTGTCTTTGGATAAGTCACTTTACCCATCTGGGCTCTAGTTCCCTGTAAAATGAGGAGGGTAGACTAGATGATCTGCAAGGTTCTTCCTAGCTCTAAAGCCTGTGATCCTATGAACTTTAGAAGACTAGATATAGAAATAAAAGAGATTGTTGAATTAAATTTCCATAACTATAGCTGGAAAACATGGAAGATATGATAATATTTGGTGCTACTTTACTGAAACAGTTGTTTTCTATATAGCTAAGAACTTGATCAACCAGTTTTTAATTAAAATAAGCAAAAGCCTTTGACACTGCCAAAAATAAAGATTACTTGCTCTTATGATTTGTTAGAGCCTCTGCCTGAGGTTCCAAGGTTGTACAGGTAACCTCATTTAAAGAGCACCTAAGAAGCATCTCCATAGGTGGAGAAGCTGGAACTATGTGCAGGTTGTGGCATGAATGCTTAACTTTCATGTATATTTCCAAAAGGCCAGGGTGTGACCAGAAGGAATCAGACTTGTTTTTACTCTAGAATTCTTTGCTTCATAAACTGCTGCATCATGATTTTGTGGCTTTGATCCTGTCTTTTATGTCTTAAAATTTAGTTTGCATTTTAAAATCCTGTCCATTATAGACTCAGAGACCCAGTTGTTTATATTGTATTTTATTGCATAATACTTTATATTGAATGTCAAAAGAGCAACTTATAAAAAAAGAACTAAGAGACAGCATGGTATAGGGGGTGGTGGGGTTATCCTTAAAATAAGGAAGACCTAGATTCTGACACATACTCTGGCCATGGACAAGTCACTTAAAATTTTCCAGATCTTAGAGATCTAAGACTGAAGAAGTGTTCACATTGGGTAATTCCCCATCTTAATGAAATGACAGATTCATTCACTCCACCACCAAACAAAAATAGCTCCCCACACAATCCAAAAGTCTAGAGGGTTGTGTTTTTTTTTTTTTAATATGTTTAAAACCTTCTGTTAAAGCCCTGTTTAGTGCCTCATCATGACATAGAGATGACCCTGGGTCTTTGAAGCTGTTTCAACAGAGTACAAGCTCTCCTGAGTCCTACTGATTTGGAAATTTCAGTATAAACTCCACAAAAGAGTAGTCCAACGATTGCTACCAACCTAGCAGAGTTAGGAGAGACTTACCAAAAGAAGTTTGGCTACCAGATGGTTTGTTTTGTTTGTTTGTTTTTGCTTATGGGCAGTTTATGAAACTCTTTATGGGCTTTGCTCTATGTTGGTGATGAAAGCACAGATCTTTTGAAGTGTTGATAAATCTCTTAACTACATATTCCTCGTGCAAAATGAAAGGTGTTGGACTATATGATTCTAAGACCTTCTATTCTTTCCTAGTTATTGTATTTTTTTTTAATTATTATTATTGTATGGCTTTTTAATCACATATATTTCTGCTTTAACTGGAGTCATTATGTCAAAATTTTTAATTTTAAGTTCATCTTTTTCTCTGTCACCTGCTAGAACTAAGAAAGCCTTCCCTCAACTTTGTCCTCAAACTATGGTTCTTTGACTTCTCTTTCACTGGTAAACTATTAGAAACTGAGTCATTTAATGTATCCTCAGCTATAGATGTTGCCTCCACTTTTTCTCAGCTCATTCCCTTTTCAGCCCTTGAAATCTTTACCACTCCAATTATTTAAAGATCACCTCCTTTGTTTTAAAAAAATGAAATTTGTATTTCTTTAAAGCACAATAATTTAAATCCATAAACTCATGAAACATGAAAAGCCTGGGAATACAGAAAAGCCTGACTCAAGTATTAGCTCACACTCAATAAGGCTTTTTAACTAAGACTTATTAAAAATAAAACCATCCTACAAATATTGCACACTTTTAGGTATTAACTAATGTGTTTAGGCTTTAAAGAGGCAGAGAAATTAAGATGCCAAACTCAGTGGCAGTTAAGTGAATTCTAAGTTACTTCTAAGGGAGTTCTTTTACTTTCTCCTCACTCCCTTCCCAGTGAATATTTTCTCTAAGAATATTCTCAAGAGTTCATTCAAAGGGGCAGCTAGGTGGTGCAGTGAATGGAGCACTGGCCCTGGAGTCAGGAGTTCAGATCTGGCCTCAGACACTTAACACAAAAAACTAGCCGTGTGACCTTGTGCCCCTCCAAAAAGCAAAACAACAACAACAACAACAACAAAAAACAACCAAACAAACCCCAAAAAACAACAAAAAAAAGTTCATTCAAAACTGCTATTTGAATTTATTTCCTGCCTCTTTAAACAGGCAAGTGGAATGCTTGGTAATTTTTTATATCATAATGAATGAGAAAGCATGGAATCAGTAGGTAAAATCATTTATAATTCTCACTGTGCCAGAGTATATATCCTTAGAGTGACAGAAAAACAGAAAAACAAAGGGTGAATTGTGCATGTCATAAGTAAGTCTTAAGCTTTTAAAAAGAATTTGCTAAAATTATCTAAAATAATATGTACCCATATGCCCAATGTATATTATCTCAATTCTTTTTTTTTTTTTTAAGCAATTGGGGTTAAGTAACTTGCTCAAGGTTACACGGCTAGTCATTATTTATGCGTGGGTGCTCATTTTCTGAGGCCGGATTTGATCTCGGGTCATCCCAACTCCGAGGCCGGCGCTCTTACTCACTGCGCCACCTAGCCGCCCCTTTAGGGTAATTGGGGTTAAGTAACTTGCCCAAGGTTACAAGGCTAGGTTTTTGTTTGTATGGATTAAGTGTCGGAGGCCGGCTCCGAACTCAGGTCCTTCTGACTCCAGGGCCGGCGCCCTACTCACTGCACCACCTAGCCGCCCCTATTATCTCAATTCTTAGCTTTTAGATTCCAGAATTATTAGGAGCTAGTTTCATTTAGGCTTGTAGTCCACTATAATAGCTTTCTATTTAAAATAATCATAATTGTCACAACTTTTTTCCAACACTGACCCCTGTCTATTAATTCAATGGCCAGCTCACAAGTGATGAAAACATTAGTTAGAAAAATCAGTAATGCAGCCTACTTTTTGAGAAACTAAGCTCAGCTTGGTGGCAGATGAGAAAAGCTTCTAGACTTCAACAAAAACATTTCCCTTGGTAAAGACGATTTACAGCAGAACTGATATTGCATGTACTCAGCCTTTGGAGTTTTTTAATAGCTACTGAAATTTTTGTTGAATAGTTAGGCAAAGAAACTTGTCTTAGGATTTGAACGTGGAGTAAAAGTTGCAGTACAGAAAAGAAGTTGTGCAGATGGGAAAAAATTACTTGTAAATCTTTTAAATCTTTCAAAATAACTGCCAATTATGTAAAATCTTGTAAAGAGGCTTTTAAATATCTTGGAAGTAAAAAAAGAATGTCATGGGGTGGCACAGACAATAGAGCATTGGCCCTGGAGTCAGGGAGGACCAGAGTTCAAATGCAGCCTCAGACATTTAACACTTAACACTTACTAGCCCTGTGACCTTGGGCAACTCACTTAACCCCAATTGCCCTGCCTTCACCACTCCAAAAAGCCCCCCCAAAAAGATAAATCTCATGTTTGGAACTAGTTAAGTGTTCCTTGCTTACCTTCAACTATCAGCTGTCTTGGTAAGCAGTGTTTTTCCTTTAAGTGTCAGCCTTTGAGTAAAATACAGAAACAAACCTTGAGCTTTGGCAAATAATCATGTGCTTATAAAGGATATAGCATCACCAAATCACCCCAATTAAAGTCTACATTCCTTATTTACTAAACATTTTTATCTATACTTGTCTCTTTTTGTTTCAGAAATTGCATAATGGAAAAAAAACTTTCTGTCCTTTTTAAAAGATTTTTGTATTTTGGGTGGTTTTTTTTTCAATTATATGTAAAAAAACTATTTTTAACATCCCGTGTTTAAAATTTTGAGTTCCAAATTCTCTCCACCCCTCTTTGAGAAGGCAAGCAATTTGATAAAGATTGTACATGTGCAGTCATATAAAACATTTCCATATTATCTGTGCTATGAAAGAAAACACAATCCTCTAGCCCACCCCTAAAAAAAGAAAGTTTAAAGAAGTACATTTCAGTCTTTATTCAGACTCCATCAGTTTCTACTCTGGAGAGAGAAATCATTTTTTATTCAAGTCCTTTGGAATTGTCTTGGATTATTATATTGCTGAGAATAGCTAAGTCAGTGAACAGTTGATCATTGTACAATGTTGCTGTTACTGTGAACAGTGTTCTCCTGGTTTCACTCACTTCATTTTGTATCAGTTTAATTAAGTCTACAGATTTTTCTGAAATCATCTTGCTTATCATTTCTTATACTATAATAGTATTCTATCACAATCATAAACCACAATTTGTTCAGCTATTTTCCAATTCTTGGCCACTACAAAAAGAACTGCTGTAAATATTTTTGTAGATGTAGATTCTTCTCCTTTTTTTTATAATGTCTTGGGGATACAGGCCTAGTAGTGGTATGGCAGGATCAAAAGGTATGCACATTTTAATAGGCCTTTGGAGGTAGCTTAAATTGCTCTGAAGAATGATTGGATCAGTTCACAACTCCACCAGCAGTGTATTAGTGTTCCAGTTTTTCTACATCCCTGCAGCATTTGTCATTTCCCTTTTCTCTCCTATTAGTAAATCTTGTAAATGTGAAGTATTACTCAATGTTGTTTTATTTTGCATTTCTCAGTACTGAATTCGAGCATTTTTAAAATATGATTATAGACGGCTTTGATTTTTTTCTTCTGAAAACTGCATATTCTTTGGCCATTTATCAGTTGGAGAATAACTTATATTCTTATAAATTTGAGAGTCAAATTTACAAGAATACAAATCATTTCCCAATTGAGAAATGGCCAAAGGATATAAACAGGTGGTTTTCAGAGGAAGAAATTAAAGCTATCTCTAGTCATATGAAAAAATGCTCTAAATCACTATTGATTAGAGAAATGCAAATCAAAACAACTCTGAAGTACCACATCACACCTATCAGATTGACTAACATAACAAAACAGGAAAATGATAAATGTTGGAGAAACTATGGGAAAGTTGGAACACTAATTCATTGTTGGTGGAAGGCTATAAAAATGTTCATACCCATTGACCCAATAATACCACTTCTAAGGCTATATCACAAAGAGATTATAACAATTGGAAAAAGACTCACATGGTGGTGACAAAGAATTGGATATTGAGGAGACGCTCATCAGTTGGGGAATGGCTGAACAAGTTGTGGTATATGACTATAATGGAATACTATTTTGCTTTAAGAAATGATGAACAGGGGGCAGAGCCAAGATGGCGGAGTAGAAACAGCACTTCCACGGAGCTCCTGCCCACACCACTTCCAATATATAAAAATGGGGACTCTGAAAAACTCTGGAGCTATAGAACCCACAAAATGACACAGAGAAGCTAACCTCCCACTGAGGACAGCCCAGCAGCCTGGCAGGGAGCAGCCAGCACAGCACTCTGGGAGCTGAGCCCAGGCCCTCCCTCCCACCCACCCTGAGCCAGAGGTTTTAGCCCCAGGGCAGCCGGACCAGCTGCCTGCTGGAGGGATTCCAGAACACCAGCAGCTGTGGCTTTTCTAGAATTACCAACACATAGATGCCAAGGAAAAAGTGAGAGTCAGTGCAGTATGGACTTTGGGACTGGTTGGAAGAGTGAGTTGGCCTCTTTCCCCTGGGGGTGAGAAGCCACTGAGGAGCCAGCGCAGCTTGCCCCACATTACCATGTTGCAGCTTCAGCTCCTGGCCTGTGGACTGTAGGGGGATCTGGCGATCAGTCTGGGGGGTAAGTGCTCTTGCTTTAACCTTCTTGGATCTGGATTGCTGTCTGGGGTGGAGGTCTTGGGGTGTGTGACCAGCTTGCCAGAGTTTGTGGAGGCTTCAGAGAGGGCACCCAACTAATACCTCCAGCAGCTAAGAAAACCTCAGCGTTTGAGATGAAAGCTCCTCTGTCTGGTGGCAGAGTCCTACTGTGGCAACAAGCCCAGAAGTCAAGTAATTGAGTGGCAACATGCCTAGACAAAGGAAACAAAATAAACAGAAAAATGAAACATTAGACTCCTATTTTGGGGGCAAAGAGGATGGAAGCATGGAACAGGAGGAGGACTGTGAGGTCAGAAATCCTGTACCAAAAGCCCCAAATGAAAATACAAGTAGGTTACAGGCCATAGAGGATCTTAAGAAGCAGATAAAAGAAGTGGGGGGAAAATTGGGAAGAGAAATGAGAAAGATGCAAGAAAAGTATGAAATGAGAGTAAACAGCCTGACTGAGGAAAATAACATCTTAAAAAATAGACTAACTCAAATGGCAAAAGAGGCTCAAAAAGCCAATGACGAGAAGAATGCCTTAAAAAGCCAAATTTGCCAGATGGAAAAAGAATCTCAAAAGCTCACTGAGGAGAATCATTCCTTCAGAATTAGACTGGAACAAATGGAAACTAGTGATTTTATGAGAAATCAAGATGTTGTTAAAAAGATCCAAACAAATGAAAAAACAAAAGGCAATGTGAAATATCTCATGGGAAAAACCACTGACCTGGAAAATAGATCCAGGAGAGATAATTTAAAAATTACTGGACTACCTGAAAGCCATGATCAAAGAAAGAACCTAGAAATCATCCTTCAAGAAATTCTCAAGGAAAATTGCCCTAATGTTAGATCCAGAGGGCAAAATAGAGGTTGAAAGAATTCACAGATCACCTCCTGAAAAAGATCCCAAAAAGAAAACTCCTAGGAATATTATAGCCAGATTCCAGAATTCCCAGATCAAGGAGAATATATTACAAGCAGCCAGGAAGAAACCATTTCAATATTGTGGAAACACAATCAGGATAGCACAGGTTCTGGCAGCTTCTACACTGAGGGATCAAAGGGCATAGAATATGATTTTCAGAGGGCAAAGGAGCTGGCATTAAAACCAAGAATCACCTACCCAGCAAAACTGAGTATCTTATTTCAGGGGAAAATATGGTCATTCAGTGGAATAGAGGACTTCCAAGCATTCTTGAGGAAAAAACCAGAGTTGAATAGAAAATTTGACATTCAGACACAAGAAGCAAGAGATGCTTGAGAAGGTAAACAGGGAAAAGAAATCTTAAGGAACTTATCAAAGTTGAACTATTTACATTCCTACATGGAAAAATGATAACTGTAACCGATGAAACCTTTCTCAGTATGAAAATAGTTGAAGAAGGGTATATGGGCATATGAATACATGTGAATGTGTGTATATATGTTTACAGGTGTACATAAGATAGAGAGCACAGGTCGAATTTAATGGGAAGGGATGATACTTAAAAAGTGAAATTGAGAGGTGAGAGAGGGGTATAATGAGAGGAGATGGGGAGAGACAGAATGGGGTGGACTATCTCATATAGAAGAGGCAAGGGAAAGTGGTTACAAGGGAGGAGAAGAACAGGAAGACAAAAAGGCAAAACCTTGTTGTTATTGAATTTGGCTCAGGGGAGAATGACATACATACTAAATAGGATATCTCACCCTACAGGAGAGTAGAGGGCAAGGGGATGAAAGGGGGGATGATGGATGGGAGGACAGGCTGGTGGGGAGGGAAGTTGGAAGCACCTACTTTTGAAAAGGGACAGGATCAAAGTAGGGAATAGACCAAGTGAGAGGTGGGATAGGAGGGAGGGAGGGAGGGAAATATAGTCAGTTTTTTTACAATATCTCTACTATGGTAATGTGTTGCATAGCTATACAGGTACAACATATACTGAATTGCTTATCTTCCCAGCAAGAGTGGGTTACAAGGGAGGAAGGGAATGAATCTGGAAATCAAAGTTTTAAAATCAAATATTTTAAAAATATATAAATACTATTATTAATACTATTTTATATATAATTGGGAATTAAGATATACAGGCATTGGAGCACAGAGATTCACCTTGCCCTACTGGAAAAAGAAAACCCCACAAACTTTGTAACAAACAAGAATATCAAGCAAAACAAATTCCCACAGTGGCCAGGTCCAAGAATGTATGTCTCTGTGTGTCCTGAGTCCATCATCTCTCTTTTAGGAAGTGGATAACATGCTGGTTGGTTATTGCTTTGATCAGACTATCTAATTTTTCCAAAGTTGTTTTTTGTAGGAGGTTGTTTTCCTTGTATAAATTGTTTTCTTCGTTCTGATCACTTCACTCTGTATTAGTTCTTACTGCACAGTATTCTTTTGTGAAATTGTCTTTTGTCATTTCTTATGACTTAGCATATTATACATTCACATGTCAGTTTGTTCAGCCATTTCCCAATTGATGAACACTCTTAGGTTCCAGTTGTTGTTGTTTTATTTTTCCCCCCTTTAATCCTTCCTTCAGGATCAGGAAGATTTATTTTGCATGTAATGGTTTTCTCCTCAGCATCCTTCTTAACCCTTCTCCTTGAATCCTCACTTGTTTCTCTATCGAGTTGGGTGTGTTTCTATACCAAACGGGTCCATATTCAGACCTTCTTTATCTGGTTCATGTAATGATGAGGGTCGTCTAATGCTTGCTCCTGCCACTCTCCATTGATTTTTTTGTGTATTCTTCCCTGGAAGTCCAGTAATGAAAGACAGTAAGTTCCACCCCCCTTCTTCCTTTCTAAACTAGTATATTTCTTTTACTCTCCCTTCTTTTTCCCCTCTTGAAATGCTCACCAATCCATCTTTATGTCCTTTGTTTTTCTTAACTCCCACAAAACCCTTTGAAGACATTAAAATTCTGATGGGATAGTTGTTCTCCTGTTAGAATTTTCATTATACAACCACTTCTAGTTGCTCAAATAAATTTACCTTTCTAGGTTTCATTGGACTCTTGTGTTTACATTTCAGAGTTCTTCATCTTCTCTGATCTTTTCGCCAGGAATGCTTTAAAATCCTCTGTTCTGTTAAAGATTCTTGTAGAATTATGCTCAGTTTCACATCATAAGTTATTTTTTTTATTATAAGCCGATATCTTTTTGCCTTTGGGAAAATTGGATTCTAAGATCTCTCACTTATAACCGGCTAAGTCTTGTGTGATCCCAACTATGATTCCTTGGTATTTGAATTCCTTCTTTTTGACTGCTTTTAGCTTTTTCCTCTGGATTTTAATAGTGATATTCTAGAGATTTCTCCCTTTGAAGTTTCTTACATTTTTATTTTTCCTTTATGTACTGTTTCCTTTCAATTTCCTTTTGGATCAATGCCCTTCAAAAGCCTCAACATTTCCAGTACTCACATGCCTCTATCAGAAACAATGTACCATTAATTGTGTTATTTCTACAGGAGTCTTAGGAGTCACATTTGTTTCTCTGCCCAGTCTGTTAAGAATCAAGGCAGACAGGCTTTATGTCTATACCACTCAGAATAAAGGAACCCTTCTTAATTGACACATTTTAAATTTGTAATATCATCAGGCTTTCTCTTCGTAAATATCAGGTTGAACACCATTACACTTAAAGAACCTACTCTGTTGAATATGGTAAAAACCAAGAGAACAAGAAATTCATAAAATAATACTGCTCAAGAACTTGGCAGAAGAAACAAATCTATATGACAGTTTGTTTTCATGTTTATAGTGTAACAAAGTTCTTATCTTTTTTTTTTTTCAAATCTTTTAAACAAATGCTTTATTAACTTCTGGTTTACATCATTCATTTCCACCAGATTTTGAGTTACACTTTCCCCCCCATTTTTCCCCTACCCACCACCCTAGAATAGCAGTCCCACAAGATATCCCCTCATCCAATCTGATCTCTCCCATATCTTCTCCCATACCCCCTTCGACTTTTCCATTAGAGCAAGGTGAGTCTCTGTGCCCTAATGCCTGCACATCTTATCTCCCAATTATATGTAAAATAGTATTAATAATAGTATTTCTATATATTTGAAACATTTAATTTTAAAACCTCGAATTTCAGATCCATTCCCTTCCTCCCTTGTCACCCACTCCCTCTGGGAAGATAAGTAATTCAGTATGTGTTGTACATGTATAGCTATGCAAAACATTACTATAGTAGATATATTGTAAAAGGCTGCTTATAATTCCCTCCCACCCATCCCACCCTCCACCTGGTCCATTCCCTACTTTGATCCTGTCCCTCTTTGATAATGGGTTGATAATGGGTACTTCCAACCTCCCTTCCCTCCAGAATGCCCTCCCCTCCATCATTCCTCCTCTCATCCCCGTTCCCCCTACTCTGCTGCAGGGTGAGATATCCCTTTAGTATGTATGTCATTCTCTCCCTGAGCCAAATTCAATGAGAATATGGTTTTGCCTTTTTGCCTTCCTGTTCTTCCCCTCCCCTGCAGCCACTTCCCCTTGCTTCTTCTACATGAGATAGTTTACCCTACCCTGTCTCTCCCCATCTCCTCTTGCCACTTTCCTCTCTCACCTCATAATTTCACCCCTTAAGTATCATCCCTTCCCAACAAATTCAACCTATGCCCTCTATCCATGTATACCTGTAAACATATATACGCACATTCACATATGTATTCATATGCCCATATACCCTTCTTCCATTATTTTCATACTGAGAAAGGTTTAATTAGTCACAGTTATTGTTTTTCTATGTAGGAATGTAAATAGTTCAACTTTGGTAAGTTCCTTTTGATTTCTTTTCCCTGATTACCTTCTCAGGCATCTCTTGCTTCTTGTGTCTAGATGTCAGATTTTCTATTCAACTCTGGTTTTTTCCTCAAGAATGCTTGAAAGTCCTCTATTCCACTGAATGACCTTATTTTCCCCTGAAAAACAATACTCAGTTTTGCTGGGTAGGTGACCCTTGGGTTCATTCCCAGCTCTTTTGCCCTCTGGAATATCATATTCCATGCCTTTTGATCCCTCAGTGTAGAAGCTGACAGGTCCTGTGCTATTCTGATTGTGTTTCCACAATATTGAAATTGTTTCTTCCTGACTGCTTGTAGTATTTTCTCCTTGATCTGGGGATTCTAGAACCTGGCTATAATATTCCTGGGAGTTTTCTTTTTGGGATCTTTTTCAGGAGGTGATCTGTGGATTCTTTCAACCTCTGCTTTGCCCTCTGGGTCTAAAACATCAGGGCAATTTTCCTTGAGAATTTCTTGAGGGGTGGTTTCTAGGTGCTTTCTTTGATCATGGCTTTCAGGTAGTCCAGTAATTTTTAAATTATCTCTCCTGCATCTATTTTCCAGGTCAGTGGTTTTTCCCATGAGATATTTCACATTGCCTTTTGTTTTTTTATTTGTTTGGATCTGTTTAACAGCATCTTGATTTCTCATAAAGTCATTAGCTTCCATTTGCTCCAGTCTAACTCTGAAGGTATGAATCTCCTCAGTGAGCTTTTGAGATTCTTTTTCCATCTGGCAAATTTGGCTTTTTAAGGCATTCTTCTCCTCATTGCCCTTTTGAGCCTCCTTTGCCAGTCTATTTTTTAAGGTGTTATTTTCCTCAGGCTGTTGACCCTCATTTCATACTTTTCCTTCATCCTTCTCATTTCTCTTCCCAATTTTTCCTCCACTTCTCTTATTTGATTTTTAAAGTCCATCTTAAGGTCCTCTATGGCCTGTAACCCGCTCATATTTTCATTTGGGGCTTTTGGAGCAGGATTTCTGACCTCACAGTCCTCCTCCTGTTCCATGCTTCCATCCTCTTTGCCCCCAAAATAGGAGTCTTATGTTGAATTTTTCTGTTTAATTTGTTTCCTTTGCCTTGGCATGTTGCCACTTAATTATTTGACTTTTGGGCTTGTTGCCACAGTAGGACTCTGCCACCAGACAGGGGAGCTTCCGTCCCTTTGTGGGGTCTTCACAACTTCCGTTTCTGGCAAGTTGGATGCCCACCCCAGACCTCCCCGCCAGATCACAATCCAGGTCCAAGCAGGTTAAAGCAAGAGCAACTAACCCCCAAGACTGATCACTGGATCTCCCGACAGTTCGCAGGCCAGGGGCTGGAGCTGCCACTGAAACTGCAAAATGGCATGTCTCCTGAGCAGCTTCTAGCCCTCGGGAGGAAGCTGATGCATTACCCAAATACTGGTCCCAAAGTCTATATGGCACTAACCTCTCACTTTGTCCTAGGCATGTCTGTGTTGATAATTCTGGAATCGCCATAGCTGCTGGTGTTCTGGGGTCCCTCCGGCTGGCTGCTGGCCCAGCCACCCTGGGGCTAAAACCGGGGCTCACTGGGCCTGGGCTTGGCTCCCAGAGCACTGCACTGGCCACTCCCTGCAGGGCTGCTGGGCTGTCCTCAGCAGGAGGTTAGCTTCTCTGTGTTGTTCTGTGGTGCTGGGGCTCCAGAAGTTGTTCAGAGTCCCCTTTTACATGGTTTAGAGGTGATCTGTGGGGAGAGCACCTTGGACATGCTGTTTTTACTCTGCCATATTGGCTCCACCCTGGAAAGAAGTTCCTATCTTTTTAAGGACAAGGAAATTCTATGCCTTGTTGGGGAGCCGGTGGCTGGGAAGGGGGAGCTTCTAGAGCATTCTGGGGGCGACATAGTGTCACAAGGAAAGCCTTTCATATATATATCTTGAAATATGGTTTCAAAGCCTTTTTGTAAGAAGCATAGTTTATTAAATTGTCTTCATATCATTTTCAGATCAGTTATTTTTATTTTGGATAGCCTTTATTGTCTTCTATTTTGTAAATATTTTTATTTTTAGTCTAATATGTCTTGTTGTTTCATTGAGTCAGTAGTTCCTGTTTCATTTCTTCTTGTTTTAAGGGACTTTGTTAATTGGCTTACCAATTTCTCTTCTGGGCTATTTATTCTCTTTCCATTTCTTTCCTTCAGAGCTTTTATTTCATTTTTTTAAACGTCTTGCTTTATTTCTTCCAGGTATTCATGTAGTACTTGTAGAAATTAATTTTTTCTTTTGAGTCTTTGCTTGAAGTTGTATAACATTACTCTCTTCTTTTTGGTAGGTGGGTTTGTTTTTGTTGTTGTTGGTTTGTTTGTTTGTTTTTTGCATCTGTGGAACTTTAATAATTCTTCACAGAATTTGGTATCTTCACTTTATTTATCTCCACCCTTAGTTCTACACTTCCAAGACTTTGTACTAAGGCCAAATAGCATACTCTGCTGGACTTTTACTCGGGATAGTAAGCCATACTTAGTTTCTACCAGGGTCACCTTGGTTCTTGCATTGATTTCTGTCTTTTAGGATTAGATAATCCTAGATATTTGGGAGTAAAAGTCCTGGATTTTCAGGGCCTTTTATAATATATCAGGACAGAAAACTAGGGGTCTCTGAGTCCTAGGTTGACCCAGTGTGAGTGCTGTCACATTTATATTGATGTTATATTTTGGCTTAGAATTATGGAGCACCATGATCTCAGAAAAAATGAAATTGCAGGTGACTAAAAGGCAATGAAAAGATGAATCCTAGATTTAAGGCAGTGATATATTTTGATGACTTATGTGCAAGAAATAGCTTAAAAATCATCCAGGGCATGTCTGACTAGAAAAGTACAATGGAAGAGTGCATATTTGCCTTATTATCAGTGATTACTTGTTCACAAGAAGAAGTAAAAATTATCAGTAACATCATTTTTTATTATTTGGACAGGTTGGTAGGAAAAGTTACTAAATTGTTCATACCTGTTGGCTCAGAGATCTAATCCTAAGTGGGCATATACCATGAAGAAGTAGTATAACAATAAATACTTAACACTTTTTTATATAAATAAGTGTTCTTATTTACCTCCATGAGGGAAGAAAATTCTCCTATGTACCAAAAATCATAATTTTTATGGTAGTAAGACATGGAAAGCAAAGTGGTTATACAGTAATGAGTGCTTCAGCAAATTGTGATATTAATGTAGTGGAATATATTTGTGCCACAAACAACAGAGATTCAGATAAAGTAGGAAATTTTTATATGAAGTGATACTTATTGAAGAAAGCAAAACCAGGGGGAAAAAATAGGTATGTAGTGACAGCCATAGTATAAATTAACATAGTATTAAAAAGACAGTAGAACTCTGATTGATTGCAATGTCTATTCTTGGGTCCAGAGACTAGATTGAAACACATTTCCTTTTTCTTGGTGTAGAGGAAGACACTACGGGCTCAGAATGCTGCAAACCCTGCCATGTCTGGTCAGAGTACTGGGTACTGTTTTATGTAATTTCAAGAAAGGACTCCATGGAGAGGCCTATGTTGGGAAATGGCTATTCACAAAGTATTTAAAATGGAGATGAGTGTAATTAGAAGAGTAGGCAAGTGTCATGACTAAGCAAGAATAATCAGTTCAAGTGTTTTCACTCATATCCACAAGATGTTAGAAGACCTGCAGGAAGGTAGGTCTTCAATGAGTGGATTAGATTATGAAGCAGCTCAGTGGCACACAGTGAATTGAACCCTGGACTTTAAAGAAGACTTGAGGTGAAAGCCTATCTCAGACAACTAGCTGTGTGACCTTGGGCAAGTCACTTAACCTCTGTCTGCCTCATTTTCCTCATCTACGAAATGGATAGAATAATACCTCAACATTATAGGGTTGTTGTGAGGATAAAATATAATATTTGTAAAGTACTTACAAATCATAAAGCACTCTATAAATCCTAGTTATTGTAATTATCCTCAAGGGAAGATTTATATAGGATTATGGACAAGAATCAACAATTTGCTTTCTCTTGATCAGTAAGAAGGATAGTAAAGCTGTTGATACTGGTAGGAGGACCAAGGATCCACTGAATTATTCGAGTATAATAGCTAGCATTTCTATAGCACTTTAAGGATTGCAAAGTGTCTCATTTTATCCTTATAGCAACTCTGTAAGGTAGGTACTTTTATTATCTCCATTTCACAGATGATAAGGAAACTGTAGCAGACAAGGTAAGAGTGACTTATCCAGGATCACAGAGTTAATACACATTTGAGGCAGTGTTTGAACTGGGGTCTTCCTGACCCTAGTATTCTGTCCATTCTGCCATCCAGCTAGCTCTATATAGTATGATATATGTAAAATATGATCATGGAAAGCTAAAACAATATGAATGTAAAATTTTGGTTAATCCCTAAGCCTTTTAGTTGTTCACTCTTACATGTAGTTGGTAATAAGTAACCAGAAAGTATTTAAGTGGCAAGAAAAGATTTACTTCATAATATGCATGTGGATATTTGTAGATCCCAGGTAATTTTTTTCTGGAATTTATGATCTAGTGCTACTCAAGGCCTTGTCTTTGAAATAATTCTAATATAGGTGCTGCATTTTCAGAGACTATTTCAGAAGGGGAATAGAATTTTTATAACTGGAAGGGACTTGAAGTTTTATATTTCAGTCTCACTTTGCACATGAAGAAATTCACTTTCCTGAGTTCACAGAAACTAGTGGCATATTTGGGGAATCCAGTTTTCTGATTTTCTAATTCAGTGTTCTTACTGTTACCATGTTACTTCTCTAAAAGAAATGGGGGAATTGGGAAGTTGAAATAGAGTAGAGGCAGCAACTCAAACTTTTCCAATATTTCCCTCTAAACAACTTTAAAATAACACCTCAAATTGCATTCTGGAGTGGTAGAGCGAGCAAAGGTCAGAATCATACAATTTTTCAGAATAAGACAACTTAGAATGTTGGTAAGAGATGTCTGTGACACCAAGGTGGGGACCACCCTAGAGGGGAGGCAACAGAGTAGCAACAGCCGCCATGAACCATGATGGCAACTGTGACAAGCAGCAACAGTATCCATAGCTCTTAGCCTAGAAATGATAAGGGGATTGGACAGCCAGTCAGAAAGAGATTACAAGAGACTCTTTTCTGGCATTGGGTATGAGACCTGGCTCTGTTTGGCAACTGTATTGCTCATATGCATTTCTGGGTAGAGAGGTGCACTTGTGGTCAGTCACAAAGTAGAAGGGGTTGTGGTTATAGTTTCAGATCCAAGAGGGACACTAGAACATGTGCTGCAGGGGAACTGGGGTCCTTCCTGGACAAAAGCTAGAGTGCAGACCAGGAGAGCAGTGGCCACACTTCTACCTGTACCACATCACCTAGGAAGCACTGAAACCTTGCAAGACCTCCTAGAATTTATTTTTAAAACAGCATCATGAAAAAGCCTGAAGCTTGGGACAGGGCCTTTCCGCTCTCAGGTAAGCAGAGCCCAAATTTAACATGAAGTTCAAAGCAAAAAAAAAATAGACTGGAAAAAATAAGCAAACAACAACAACAGCAAAATTGATTCTAAAAAAGTGGTGGCAGGGAAGACCAAGACACAAATTCAGAAGAAGAAAACAGTGTGAAAAGCTATAAGCAAAATCTCAAAAGGAAAAAATGCAATTTGAACACAAGTCCAACAAGAATTCCTGGAAGTTAAAGAAAGAGGTAGGATTTGGGGAGGAAAAATTGGGAAAAGAAGTAAGAATGATGCAAGAAAATTATGAAAAGAGAATTAACAGGTTGTTGGCACCAAAAAAATGAAGAAAATAACACCTTAAAAAGTAGGCCAAATGGGAGAGGAGTTATAAAAATTCACTAAAGGAAAGAACTCCTTAAAAAGATGAATTGGCCAAATATTTTTGGGGGAAGGCGGGGGGAGTACAAAAATTCACTGACAAAAATAGTTCCTTAAAAATTAGAATTGGATGATTGGAAGCTAACGACTCTATGAGATATCAAGAAACAATAAAGCAAAGTCAGAAGAATGAAAAAATAGAAGAAAATGTGATATACTTCATCAAAAAACAAGTCACCTGGAAAATGGATCTAGGAGAGATAATTTAAGAATCATTAGACTACCTGAAAGCCTTGATTAAATAAGAGTCTAAACATCGTGTTTTTGCTTTCATTTCTTAGAACCAGAGGTTAAAACTAGAAATTGAAAGATTCTACTGATCACCTTCTGTAAGAGATACCAAAATGAAAACTCCCAGGAATATTAGAACCAAATTCCATTACTCCAAAGTCAAAGAAAATATTTGATTCATACAGAAAGAACCAATTTAAATATTTTGGAACCACAGTGAGTGTAACATAAGATTTAGCAGCTTTTGTCTTAAAGGAGCAGAGGGCTCAGAATATGATATTCCCAAAGGCAAAGGAACTAGGATTACAACCTACCGAGCTAAACTGCGTACAGACAATTCTTGCTTTGTGCAAATTTGTGTTACTCAAATTTTACTCCCAAGCAGGCTACAAGGACCCCATGTAGGCCCAGCATCCAGCTTCTGGCAAGGACAACAGCAATGCCAGTGTAGCTCTGCACCAGGGGTTTTTTGTTTCAAGCACTGAGGCCATTCCAGCTTCAGGGACCCCAGGCACTAAAACCACTCAGGCTATAGGGAACCAGAGAGCTGCAGAATCCCTTGTGGGGTGGGAAAGGGGAAGATCTGCTGAATGATCCACTTAAAGTTAAGTGAGAACTGGCTATATAATCCTTCAGAGAAAAAAGTGGATATTTAATGAGATAGACTTTCAAGCATTCTTGATGAAATGACAATTTTAATCCCCACAATATCCCAAAGATATCCAAGAAAAGGAGTAGGATCTATATGTACAAAAGTACTAAATAGCAGCTCTTTCTGTGGTGGCTAAGAATTGGAAATTGAGATGCTCATCGATTGGAGAATGACTAAACAAGTTGTGGCATATGACTGTGATAGAATACTGTTATGCTCTATGAAATAATGAGAGGGATAGGTTCAGGAAAACTGGAAGACCCTATATGAACTGATGCTAAAGTGAAGTGAGTAGAATCAGAAGATCATTGTAGAAACAGCAATATTGTAATGATGAACAGCTGTGAAAGATAGCTACTATGATCAATACAATTATCTAAGACAATTCAAAAGAACTCATGCTAAAAAATGCTGTCCGCTTTTAGAAAGAAAACTGCGATGAACTCTGAGTGCAAATTGAAGTATAATTTTATTTTTTAAATGTTTCTTGCCTTTTTTGCAACATGGGTAATAGAGAGATATGTTTTGAATGATTTCACATGTATAATTGATATATTGCTTGCCTTCTCAGTGAGTAGGGAAGGGACTGGAGGGAGGGAGAGAATTTGGAACTCACAATTTTAAAAAAATGCTAAAAATAAATAATAAATTCAGGGGGAACGGGGAGACAAGATCCTACTACTTCCATAGGCAACCCATTCTGCTTTCAAGAAATTCTATTTCAGAGTGGTAGATCAGTGGAATAGGTTAGGTACACAAGACACAGTAGTCAGTGATTATAATAATCTACAAAGACTTCAGATTCTGGGATAAGAACTCAATATTTAACAAAAACTGCTAGAAAAACTGGAAAATAATATGGTAGAAACTAGGCATAGATCAACTGCTTATATATATGTATACCAAGATAAAATCAAAATGGGTACACAATTTAGATATAAAGGCTGATACTATAAGCACATTAGGAGAGTAAGAAATAGTTTACCTGTTATATTTATGGAGAACAGAAGAATTCATGACCAAACAAGAGATAGAGAACATTATGAAATGCAAAATGCAGAATTTGGTTATATTAAATTGAAAAGTTTTTGCATGAACAAAATAAATGCAACCAAGATTAGAAGGGAAGCATAAAGCTGGGAAACAATTTTTACAACCAACATCGCTGATAAAGGCTTCATTTCTAAAACATATAGAGAATTGAGCCAAATTTATAAGAATAGAAATCATCCCCTTAAATGGTCAAAGGATATGAACAGTTTTCAGGTGGAGAAATTAAAGCCATCATTAGTCACATAAAAACAATGATCTAAATCACTTTTGATTAGAGAAATGCAAATCAAAACAACTCTGAGATACCACATCACATCTATCAGATTGACTAACGTAACAAAACAGTAAAATAATAATAAATATTGGAGAAGATGTGGAAAAATTGGAACACTAATGCATTGTTGGTGGAGTTGTGAATTGATCTAACCCATTCTGGAGAGCAATTTGAAACTATGTCCAAAGGGCTATAAAACTCTGCATACTCTTTGACCCAGCAATACCACTTCTAGGTCTGTATCCCAAAGAGGTCATAAAAATGGGAAAAGGATCCACATGTACAAAAATATTTATAGCAGCTCTTTTTGTGGTGACCAAGAATTGAAAACTGAGGGGATACCCATCAGTTGGGGGATGATCGAACAAGTTTGGTGTATAAATGTAATGGAATACTATTATTCCATAAGAAATGGGGAACAGGAGGATTTCAGAAATACCTGGAAGGATTTGCATGAACAAATGTTGAGTGAAGTGAGCAAAACCAGTAGAACATTGTACACAGTAATAGCTACTTTGTTCAATGACTAACTTTGATAGACTCAACCTCTTCTTAGCATTGCAAGGATCTAAGACAACTCCAAAAGCTTCATAATGGAAAATGCTATCCACATCCCAAGAACTATGGAGTCTGAATGGAGATTGAAGCATACTATTTGCTCTTTTTTTTTTTGCTGTTGTGGTTTCTTCCATTGGTTCTAATTCTTTACAACATGACTACTGTGACAATGTATTTTTTAAAAATTCTGTTTCTTGGGGAGTTTTATCATATCCATTTGACATCTGCCTTTTTACAGCTACCATACATTTCTCTGAAGTCCATCAGCTAGAGAAGAGCAAAACAAATCAAATCCCTCTTTCCAATACCAGCCCTTCAAAGACATGAAGGGCTACTGTTATGTACTCCCATTAACTCCTCTTCTTTTGGCTAAATATGACTAGTTGTTTCACCTAGTTCTCATAGGTCAGAATACAGTCTCTTCACCATCTTCCACCTTTCTCTGTATGCTTTCCAACGTCAGTGGTCTAACCAAAATGTGGTGCCCAGAACTGAGTGCATTAAAGATATGGTCCAACCAGGACATAGTATAGCAGTGTTCCTTCCTTTTCTCTTTCCTTCCAGGTACCATGTCTCTCCTAATAAAATCCAAGAACACATAAGTTGTCACCAAAAGAAAAAAAGGGCGGGGGGAGATGTGAGGGGCGGTGAAAAGGCTATTTTGTACAGTCCTGGTGTCAGATCAAGGTTCAGCCTAACTAAATTCAAAAAGGTTCCTCATTAGAAGTTTGACCATGGTGATTTTTTCCCTAATGCACAAGCATTCATAAAATCTGCCTTCTAAGGCATGGAGAAGAGGTTGCCATCTGAATCGATGTGAAGAGTACACATATTAATGGATTCACTGATCCTTAAAGTTGAGTGTTTTAACTACTTTTAAAGATAGAAGTTCTACATTGCTGTCCATTTTGGCCAGTATGGTTCTGACTGCAATTTTTCTTTTCCCAATAGAACAAGAGGAGTCTTAATGGAACACGATGGGTAGTAGGGACAGGGTGTGTGTGTGTAAGAATATATATAAAATGTGTAGTATATCTATCTATCTATTGGAAACTAGAGACTCAAGTCCCCAGCAGATAACCTGCTTATCAAGGCCAGGGAAGGGATGCAACCAAGGCAGTCCATGACACAGGTGAAGGCCATGGTTTATGAAGTATCAGGGAAATCTTGGTGGTTTGATTGACCTTCCTTCTGTGATAGGACATTGGCAGTCATCTAATTTTTCTCTGCCCTAGTTTTTAACTTATCAATAAAAGTAAAAAGTTAGATTTGGTCACTGAGGTCCTTTCCAGCTCTAAATCTACTTACTCTTCTATGATCCTGTTTCTTGCCATAAAAGAGGCTAGGCTTTAAAACCCAGGGAGGGTTTTGTGGCTGTTGCTGTTGTTTTTATTTTTGCAGTGACACTGGCATACATTGAACTTAGAGTCAACTAAGACCTTTTTTCATGTGAATGTGTATTAAACCAAGTTCCATCCAATTACAATTAATTTTTGACCATAAGGGCCAACCAAATGCCTTTTTTCCTACCTAAATTTTGTTTTAGTTTTCAGTTCTGTCAATATATCTTTCTAATATGTTGGATTTTTTTTAACTTCAAATTCTGTCTTCCATTTTCAGTTCTTTCTTAGTATTATTATTCATGAATGTGATAAATGCCTTTATCTTCAGCCAAATTTATATAACAGATGAACAGGACAGGAACAGGTTCTGTGGCAGACTTCCATCCTACTTAACATTAATCAGAGCTCTTTTAGTACAGTTATTCAGTGAACTTGTTCTTCCTTAGTTCTATGCCTTTTGGAATCATAGACTTAGGGAACACCTTTGTGTGTATCTGCACTAACAGGTACTCAAACCAGACACATGTAGTAAGTTTCACAATGTCATTTGAATGATTAAGCATTTATTAAGCATTTACTATGTACCAGACATTCTGCTAAGTGTTAGGAATACAAAATCAACCCCTGCTCTTAAGGAACTGACATTTTAATATGGAAAGACAGATTAAATATAGGGGAGTGGGGGCCAAGAAAGGGAAATTTGAGTCTGGGAAGTCATTGGGAGGGTGAGTTGGTGTTTAAGGGGTCAGCTGACACACCTATTCTGTAAACAATGATTGTTGGAGGGTGGGGGGTCAAGAGGGATTGAAATGGCCAAATTTGATGGGAAATTAAAGAATAATCTGTTGCTAGCTATATTTAGTAGATGGTTTGTACTTAATCACCAGTCAAGAAAGTTAAGGCCTTTCTCTGTGGGGTTTGGAGAGGGGCAGTTGGTCAGCCTAATATGGTCTTGTTTCATACAGCATCTATTACATTTACAGCATAATATAATAACTTAATAGAGAGAAGTGTATAATATGTAGGGGGTGTTTTTTTAATTTTGTAGCTAAGTGGTGTAGTGGATAGAGTGCTGAATTTGAATCAGAAAGACCTGAGTTCAAATCCAGTCTCAAACACTAGCTGTTTAACCCTGAATAAATCACTTAATGTCTGATTGCCTCTTCATCTTTGAAATGGGAATAATAATAGCACCTACCTTACTGGGTTGTTTCGAGTATAAAATGAGATACTTGTAAAGCACTTTGCAACCATGAAGCATTATGTAAATGGTAGATATTTTTATTAAAAAAAAAATTTTAAGTTAAGACGTTTAACTCCTAGCTAATTAGAAGCTTCAATTTCCAGACTTTCTTAATTGCTTGAGAGTTCAGATAACTGAGGTTTTATGATGACACAAATTGGTGAATTTTACAGTTGTGAACTATCCTTTTCTACCATTTCATCTATGATTCCTTTCTTACCATCTACTGGTGATTCTGAAATAATTCTTTCCATCAGTATTTTTTTCTAGGTAGTCAGTTCCTGATTTAGTTAATTCAGCCATACCTTTGGGTTGCCTCTCATTCAGGTATTATATGCCCAGAAGATACAGACTAATTTTTAATATTGGTCTGAGTTTGAAATATTATTAAAAAGACAGTCTGCTCCTAAAAATTATACTGTATTTTTTAAACCCAATTACAAATTACTTTGGTTATCCATGCTTCCAGTAATACTTTCCTCCTTTTTATTGAGAGTTGACTGTCAATTTATCCCACTTAATAAAAGTGTCAAATATACTGAGATACTTGGCATATAATAACTCACAGCCTATACAACAGCCTGTAGGTAATTTCTGAAGATGATGACTGCACCTACAAACTGGAGGTTTCTTTGTATTTGCATAGTCAGAAGGGTGCTGGCCTCACATCAGTCTTTTCCTTGACAACTGAAATTGTATAATTTGGGGGGAGGTGGAGAAAGGAAAAAGAGGGAATATATATATATATATATATATATATATATATATATATATTTTTTTTTTTTTTTGCTTTTTAGAGAGTAGTTGGGGTTAAGTGACTTGCCTAAGGTCACAATGCTAGTTTTTGTGTTAGTGTCTGAGGCCAGATTTGAACTCAGGTCCTCCTGACTTCAGGGCCGGTGCTCTATTCATTTCACTACCTAGCTGCCCTGGGAATATATATTTATATAGTGTCTGTTATGTGCCAGGCCCTGGGCTAAATGCTTTACAATTATTCTTATTTGACTTTTAAAATACAAAGAACAACCCATTTAAGAACCTGATGGATAGTTTTATTGGGATTAAGAACAACATAAAAGATATTTCAAACTTTTATTCATGTAAACAGTGACTTTGTTAAACCTACTAGAAAGTACTTCCTTTTTTGGAAATAATGATTCTTGGGCAGCATCTGTAGTGTTGTTCATGGAATTTGAATTTATTTTGGCATAATGTTCAAAAGAAGCTCTTAGAATTGAGTATGTGATGGGTGCAATAAGCAAAGAGAATCAGAAATGGCGATCTAAGTTTTAGATACATGAATTTAGGTTCTCTGAAAAAACCTTGTTTGTTACTGGATCTGTTATTTCATTTATCTAATTAAGTAGCTTTGACCTCCACCAGTCATCACCTTCTCCACAGTTTAGTCTTAAAGAATTTCTTGGGGCACTGAAATATTATAATTTAATATTTGTGTGACCTTTCTAGGTCACACAACCAATATGTTTTAGAGTCTTAACTTGAACCCGGATAGGTCTTCCTGACTTGAGACTGATTTTCTATGTATTTCTATGTATCACATACAGTATAGAAATTCTAAAACAAAAAAAAAGTTTAATAATAAAAAAATCATAAGCTTTATAAAAGTTTTACAAACCTAAATGTTGTTGATTTATTTAAAGGTAATAGCTTTATTGATGAAAAAAGTTATAATCTGGAGTATTTTATACATAAAAATTCATTAGCTTCTGTATTTTAACTTTTGTATACCTCTGTAACAACATTTTTTATTCCTTTCCTAGAACAAAATTAAACTATAATCCTCCAAAAGATGATGGATCAACTTATAAAATTGAACTTGAAGGAATATCAGTAATGGTTATGAGAGAGATCCTGGATTACATCTTCAGTGGACAGGTATGATGAAAAACAGAAGAGAAGGAAGATCTAAAGACTTCTCAAGCTGAGGGGGGGTAGGGTTTCCTTTTCTCACTTTTATAACAAAGATCCACGACGACTGTAATCTTAGTTTTAAGTTGTATATATGACTGACTGGTAGGTATTGTTTGCTGGCTGACAGCACTCCAGATATATCCTTCCAGAGCTCTGCTTAGCCTAAAATCCCTCCAGCTATGTGAACCACAGCAATGGAGTTGTGAACAGAAGAAGCCATCTTGTTCAAACAATTCATTTTACAGGCCTGGGTCTGTTAAGGCCCTTTTTACAGGGCTTACGTCAAACTCACCTCTCTTGCCGCCTCTATGGCACTCCAATCGCCTTCCACGATTCCTGTCGCCCCTACGACCCGGCTTGCCTCCACAAGCCCTTCTCCAGCTGTCCTTGCAGTCTGGTCACTCTGGTCGCCCCAACGACCCGGGCTGCCTCTACAACCCTCTCTCCAGCTGCCACCACAGCTCTAGACACTCTGGTCGCCCCAACGACCCGGGCTGCCTCTACAACCCTCTCTCCAGCTGCCACCACAGCTCTAGTCACTCTGGTCACCCCAACGACCCGGGCTGCCTCTACAACCCTCTCTCCAGCTGCCACCACAGCTCTAGTCACTCTGGTCGCCCCAACAACCCGGGTTCACCCCCACGAACCCCTCAGGGGAGCCTGCTCCTCCGAGAATAGAAAAGGAGTCCTGACACCAAGATGTAATGTCTTGCCGTTTAATCTCTTTCTTGTTTACAATCACCTCATCTCTCTCCTCCTGCTTTCACCTTGCCTCCCTCCTTTTATCTCCTTTCCCCTCCCCCAAC
This sequence comes from Gymnobelideus leadbeateri, assembly GCA_011680675.1. Lineage (NCBI taxonomy): Eukaryota > Metazoa > Chordata > Mammalia > Diprotodontia > Petauridae > Gymnobelideus > Gymnobelideus leadbeateri. Next base: position 215,855 of record WOXC01001581.1, read on the forward strand.
TCTCTTCTCCCACGAGCCTCAGCAGTAACAAGCTTCTCATAGCAGGGGAGTGCTCCCCTGTTAGCAGCACATACTCAATACCCCAAAATCACGGGGGAGAATAAACGTCCAGGTGCCTCCACCCTGCTTGAGTTGCTCTGTCCTTTGTCTGAGTTTTCTGTGGGTTTTCAGAGTTCGGGTAGAGTCTTAAAGGGGTCCCAACATAGGTCTAGGGAAGTTTTGACTTTACAGTTTGTCATTATGTTTTCCTACTCCCAGAATATTTCAAGGAATATAAGGAAAAGGGATACCTTGTTGCCTTCAAGTTTTCTTTTCTTTTCTTTTATTCCTTTAAACCCCTGGAAGTGTTAGAGTTCATAATGTTTCCATTGGTCTTGAAAACCTGTTATATATAAAAGCTGGAAGCTTGGATTTTAGAAATAATTTTGTAGAACTAGTTCTTTGTAACCATTTCCCCTAAACTGTGGCTAGTATGTACACACACACACACACACACACACACACACACACACACACACACACACACACACACCCCTTACACCTATCTCAGTCTCACTGATAATAATTTAAGACCACAGTGGGGTGCCTAGGTGGCACAGTGAGTAAGAGCGCCGGCCCCAGAGTCGGGAGGACTCGGGATTGGTTCTGGCCTCAGAAAATTAGCACCCACACTTAAAAATAACTAGCCGTGTAACCTTGAGCAAGTTACTTAACCCAAATTGCTTTTAAAAAAATAATAATTTAAGACCACTATCACAGGAGCAACTTTTTCTTGCCTTAATTTTTTTCTACTTTTATATTCCTGTACTCTGTATTCCTTTTTATATTATATATAAATAAAATATATGTGTTATATATAAATAATAATATAAATATTACTATATTCATATTATATTCCTTTATATATTCCTTTTATATTCCTATACTCCCTTCCTCTATATATCCTAAATCTCTGAAGTAAGAGAGAAAGTAATTGAAACCTATTTTTTTACTCTTATTTTCCCTACTCCAAAATGTAATTTGGAAGATATTATGAGGACATGCTTTTCCCAAAGAGTATAGGTTAGTATATTTTCATTTAGTGAATGTTAAGGTCCTACATATATGCAAGGCCTTGGGTTATGCTAGGCACTAGGAAAGGTCTAACAATAAGATACTCAAAGGTCTTATAATCTAGGAAGGCAGCCAGACCATCCACAACGCACACAAGGTGAAATATTAAGAACATGAAGGACTCACACCTGAGGTGTTCAAAGGAGGAATCGCCTCCACTTAGGGAGTTTCCTCCTGGTTATGCTGGAATAGATTTTGATCTGTCTAATGTATAGTAGCAGTCTTTTCATCCCTTATCCTTTCTCCCTCCTTTATTTTACTATTCTTTCTTTTCTCTTTGCTTCCCTTTCCTTTGACCTTTTCTTCTTGTTCATTCTTTCATTTGCAGGTATGCATCCTGCCCATAGTCAAACAGTGATCACTAAACATTATGAGTTCTAGATTTGGTTTCATGACCATCCTTTTGAATTTAAGTTAATTTTATTTTTCTTTCCCATGAAAACACAATTTTATGCTTTTCTGTGAAATAATTGCTTTTTGGAGGGCAATTGGGGTTAAGTGACTTGCCCAAGGTCACACACACACACACACACACACACACACACACACACACACACACACATCTATATAGTATAGCTACAAGGTAATTGTAGAGGGTAAAGTAGTAGAAGCTTCTATGACCATGAAAAATCCCCAACAGAAAGTTATGTTTGAGCTGAATATTGAAGGATGCTATCCACAAAGGGCACATACATTATCAGTTCTTCTTTTCCTACTTTTCTTGCTCAGTGTGCATTCAACATTTGCTTAAAAAAATTTGTCTACTTTTGGTTTCAAGTGTTTGGAATTTAGTTTTGAATATAAAATATGTATATAAAATTCTTACAGATCAGGCTAAATGAAGATACAATACAAGATGTTGTTCAAGCAGCAGACTTGTTGCTGTTGACAGATCTGAAAACTCTTTGCTGCGAATTTTTGGAAGGTTGTATTGCTGCTGAGAACTGCATTGGCATTCGAGACTTTGCACTGCATTATTGTTTGCATCATGTACATTATCTTGCTACGGAATACCTGGAGACTCACTTCCGAGATGTCAGCAGCACTGAAGAATTCTTAGAACTAAATCCTCAAAAGCTGAAAGAAGTGATTTCTCTTGAGAAGTTAAATGTTGGCAATGAAAGATATGTATTTGAAGCAGTTATTCGATGGATATCCCATGATTCAGAAATAAGAAAGGTACTGTAGAGGCATTTGTCTTTTAATTTGTCTTTCTGAGTATTTTAGTTTTTTGTCTGTTTTGCTTTATCCTATTGTAATAAGAACTTACAAATTGAACTTAATTCAACAAGCTAAGAAGCACTGGAGGTACAAAGACAAAATGAAACAATCTGTGCCCTCAGGAAGGTTTCATCCTGTTCAAAAAAGTAACTCAAGCAATACTTAGATTAAGAATAATAATTAGAGGTGGCTAGGTGGTACAGTGAAGGACCTGAGTTCAAATCTGGCCTTAGACACTTAACCACTTAACACTTACTAGGCATGTCACCTTGGGCAAGTCACTTAATCCCAACTGCCCTACCATCCCCCCTCAAAAAAGCAAAAATATATATATTTTAGGGGCATCTAGGTGGCACAGTGAATAGAGCACCAGCCCTGGAGTCAGGAGCACCTGAGTTCAAATCTGGCCTGAGACACTTAATACAAAACCTAGCCATGTGATCTTGGGCAAGTCGCTTAACCCCAGTTGCCCTACCTTCCTCCCCCCCCCCAAAAAAAAGCAAGAATAATAACTGATATGAATGTAGTATTTTGAGGTTTTCAAAGACTTGATATACATTACTTCATTTGAACTTCATAGCAACCCATCTATAGTAGGTGTTAGAGATTAGATTCCTGTTTTACACTTGATCAGATCTACCAAAGTCTATTTAAAACAAACTGTTATTGTCCTCAAGTCTTAACTATACTATGGAATCCATTCTTTGGCACGTTGTACTTAAGGGGACACATATCATAAATTTCAGGTGGGCTACTGGTGACATGCCTACTCCAACCATTTGAGGCTTCCCTCTTTCATTATCTAGCTTTTGCTGAGATCCTCAGACATGGGTGGGAGGTAGTAGAATAGAACTTATAGGCAGAGAAAGAAAAGGTCAATTACATAGCAAGAAGCAGGAACTTTAAAAGTTCCTGTTAGAGGGGTAGCTAGGTGGTGCAGTGAGTAGTGTCAGCCCTGGAGTCAGAAGGACTCGAGTTCGGATCCCGGCCTCAGACACTTAACAAACAAAAACCTCAGACATACAAACAAAAACCTAGCTTTGTGACCTTGGGCAAGTTACTTAACCCCAATTGCCCTCCAAAAAGCAATAAAAAAAAAAAGTTCCTGTTAGGACTCTAACCAGAAGTCTTTTAGGTTTATTTTCTTTGTTTGCTTTGGGCAAAGAGATTTTGATTAGGAGGGTTTTGTTCAGTTCCTTTTTGTGGCAATCAGGAGAGTTGCTTAAGAAATGTAATTCAGTTGTACACAGTAACAGCAATGATGTAATGATGATTAACTGTGAAAGATTTAGCTACTCTTATCAATACAATGATCCAAGACAATTCCAAAGGATTCATGTTGAAAATGTCAGTTCACCTTCAGAGAAATAACTGATGGAGTCTGAGTGCAGATTGAACATAATGTTTTCACTTTCTTTTTGTTACTTTTCTTTTTTGCAATATGATTAATATGGAAATGTGTTTTGCATATCACAGTGCTTGCTGCCTTAATAGGTGGGGGAGGGGAAGGGAGAAGAAAGAATTTGGAACTCAAAATTTGTTTTAAAATGAATGTTAAAAATAATAACTTTTAAAAGAGAAGTTAATTTTTTTTAAAAATCTTGTTCAACAGTATAGAACCATAGACTGTCTAAGATGAAAGTTACTTTAGGTATCTTCTAGTCCATAGCTTCTTAACCTTTTTTGTTTGTTTTTGACCCCTTTGGAAGTCAGTAAAGCCTATGAGTACTTTCTCATAATAGTGTTTTTAAATAAAATGCAACACATAAGGATGCAAAGGAAGTCAGTTACATTGAAATGGCGCTATCAAAAAATTTTTTTTAAAACTTTGTATACCCCAGATTAAGAATCCCTAATCTAGTCCAAAACTGAAACTGAAGCACAGAAAGAAGTTCACAGTTTTAGGTCCAGTGAGAATAACGGTGAGTGTAATCTGTAGAAAAGGGGCTCAAGGTATTGATAGAGAGGCAGGAGAAGAATGAGCCTTCAGTGGCTGTCTTATTAAATTTTCTAAGTCAGATGTTCTCATTGTAAATGAGACACTTCTTAAGTTATTTTGAATTTTAGCTATCAAATTGCTAATTTCTCTCAGTATATTTTAGTGTTGTGGTGCTAATTTTTCTTCATATACATATGCATTTAAAATATTTTGCATGTTGCAATTTATTGTTCTCATACTAGTGTTCTCCAACAAAGCTATTGAAATTCCTTCAGAACTCACTAATTAAAAAGGAACAAATAAATAAATAATTGAAGGTGGGGGGCGGGGAACCTCCCTAACTTCCCAGTTCGTCAAGCTATTCAGTTTTAATGACGTACTCCTCCACCCTACTTTAATTAACAAACATTGATTTAGTTATCATCCACAAGTGTTCCACTTCCATGTACCTGAGCTCTGAAATTCCTTTATCGGATCATAATCTTTTATCATTCCCTCTACCTTTAAACCCTTTTGTCTTTTACCCTCCAATTCTTTCTTTTTAAAAAAATATTTTATTTTTTTCCCAGTTACATGTAAAAACAACTTTTAACATTCATTTTTTGAAATGTTGAGTTCTAAATTCTCTCCCTTTCTCCCCTTCCTTAGATGATAAGCACTTTAATATAGGTTATACATGTTTAGTCACGCAAAACATATTTCCATATTAGTCATATTTTGAAAGAAAACAAACCAAAAAGTAAAAAGGAGTATGCTTTGATCTGCATTCAGACTCCCTCAGCTCTTTCTCTGGAGGGGAATAGCATTTTTTATCTTGAGTCCTTTGGAATCATCTAGGGTCATTGTATTGCTGACAGTATATTCACAGTTCACCTTCTGTGAATTCACATTCAGTCATTCACATTTCATCATAATACAAAATTGCTGTTATTCACTCATACTCATGTAAATCCAGGTTTTTCTGAAATCATCTTGCTCACTATTTCTTCTAGTATAGTAGTATTCCATCACAATCATAGAGCATAGCTTATTCATCCATTCCCCAACTGAGGGACATCCCCTCAATTTCCAGTTCTTTGCCACCACAAAAAGAACTGCTATAAATATTTTTATATTTAGATCCTTTTCCTCTTATTTTTTTTTCAAGCTCTTTGGGATACAGACATAGTAGTAGTATTGGGGATGAAAAAATGTGCACACTTTTTAATGTTCCCATGTCCCCTCCAGCATTTGTCATTTCTTTTTCTGTCATATTAGCCAATCTGATAGGTGTGAGGTGGTACCTCAGAGTTGTTTTAATTTGCCATTTCTCTAATCAGTAGTGAATTAGAGCATTTTTTCATATGACTGCAGATAACTTTGATTTCTTCATCTGAAAACTTCCTGTTCATATCATTTAACCACTTATCAATTAGGGAATTTGACTCAGTTCTCTAGATGCTTGAGAAATGAGACACTTTATCACACTTGATATAAAAAATTATTTCCCCAGCTTTCTGCTTTCCTTCTAATCTTGGTTGCATTGGTCTTATTTATGGAGAAACCTTTTAATTTAATATGATCAAAATTACCCATTTTGCATCTCATAATGCTGTTTCTTGTTTGGTCATAAATTCTTCCCTTCTCTCTAGATCTGACAGATAAACTATTCCTTGCTCTCCCAGTTTGTTTATGTACCACCCTTTCTGTAACTCATGTACCCATTTTGACCTTATCTCGGTAAACAGTGTAAGATATTGGTCTATACCTAGTTTCTGCTTATTGTTTTCCAGTTTTCCCAGCAGGTTTTGTCAAATAGGCATGGGTCTTACCCTCCAATTCTTTCCCAAGCAATTACCACTTCTTATTTCCCTATTTTGACCATTTGATGAACCAGTTCAACTCTACATTCAAGTCTCTTTCCTCGTCATCCTATCTGTAGTCATGTATTGTCAAGCCCCAACTTTCCACCATCTACTCCCTCTACTCCTATTCACTTGCTGAACAGAGCTAGAGAAAAGTCATAAAACTGTGCTGACAGGGGGTGGCTAGGTGGCTGGCCCTAGAGTCAGGAGGACCTGAGTGCAAATCCAGCCTCAGACACTTAACACAAAAACTAGCCGTGTGACTTTGGGCAAGTCACTTAATCTCAGTTGCCCTTCAAAAAGCAAAAATAAAACCCAAATGGGGCGGCTAGGTGGTGCAGTGAGTAAGAATGCTGGCCCCTGAGTCGGGAGGACCCGGGATCGGTTCCAGCCTCAGAAAATGAGCACCCGCACATAATGACTGGCCATGTAACCTTGAGCAAGTTACTTAACCCCAATTGCTTAAAATAAAATAAAATAAAATAATAAAAAAAAATAAAACCCCCAAAACTGTGCTGACTGTGTCAATTACAAATTCATATTACATAATCTCAACTAGGCTGCCTCCGTTGCAGTATGCCAATTGCATCTCCCTAATCAATTCACTATCCTACTTGCCACAATGACTCTACCAGACCTTTTTACTCCCCAGTCCTCTCATGGCACTCTTCTTTTGATGCCTTGCTGGGGAGTACTTTGCCATATATCTGCCTAACTGAAAAAATTGTGAGAGCTCACTAAGAGCTCCTTCTCCCTTTCTCATCTCACATCACTCAGGTGTCTTCCCTGTGTGTGTGTGTGTGTGTGTGTGTGTGTGTGTGTGTGTGTGTATTTTCCAGTTTGTTGTTCCCCTTATCAGCTCCATGCCAACTCGTCTTCAGTTTCTGTCTACTGTCTCCTTCTCCACTGCCAAAAAATAAACCCGTATATACCTCATTCTTTTTTTTTCTTTTCTTTTCTTTTTTTTTTTGAGTGCAATTGGAGTTAAGTAACTTGCCCAAGGTCACACGGCTAGGTTTTTGTTTGTGTGTGTTTAAGTGTCTTGAGGCTGGATCCGAACTCAAGTCCTTCTGACTGCAGGGCCGACGCTCTACTCACTGTGCCACCTAGCCGCCCCATATATACCTCATTCTTAAAAAACTCATTTGATCTGACCATCCCTGCTAGTAATCATCCTTTTTCTTTCTTTCCTTTTAAAGTGGCTAAACTCCTTAAGAAAGATGTCTACAATTAGTCCCACCATCTCTTTTCTTCATACTCATTTCTGAATCTGCTGTCTGGATTCTGACTTCATTCAACTAATACTACTCTCTTCAAAGTTACCAGTGATTTCTTAATTGCCAAATTTAATGCCCTTTCCTTAATCCTCATCCTTCTTGACCTCTTTTCAAACTATGACATTGTCTTCTCCACAATATTTTCTTCTCCCTAAGTTTTTATGACATACTTCTTTCCTGATTTTCTTCCTACCTGACTTCTTCTCAGTCTCCTCCAGACTTCCCAAGGGTCTGTCCTAGACCCTTTTTCTTCTCCCTTTGTATATCTTATATCTGTATATCTTGGTTATTTCATTAGCTCTAGTTGATGATATCTATACATATAATTCCCAGATTTATTTATCCATGATAGAGGTGGGGAACCTGTGGCCTCAAGGCCATATGTGACCTTCTAGGATGGTCTTATGACTGAGTTCAAGTTTTACAGAACAGATCCTTTTATTAAGGGGTCACTTATTGTACCCATGGAGTACATGGTCCAACTGCTGCTTTCAGTCTTTATTGTGTATCTCCTTAATTCCTTTAGATTATGAACTATTGGAGATGGCTGTGGCCTGGTGAGCTTTGAAAAGTCAGAACAGGAAACAAGAGAGGGATGGGTTATGGTAGGTTAAGGGGACTTGTTTTGTGAAGTTTGGATTTATTCAAAGGGCTGCACTTGAGGACCTAGAGGGCCACATATGGCCATGAGACTTTAGGTTCCCCACCCCTGATAACATCTCTCCTGATCTCCATATTCCTGATCTCCATTCCTATCAGACATCTCTAACTGGATGTCTTGGGATGAAACTCAGCATGTTCAAAACAGAACTCATTAAATTTCCCCCAGAATCTCTCCTTTCCAAACTTCCCTATTTCTGTAGAGGACACCATCATCCCAGTCACTCTCAATGTTATCTTCTACTTCTCACCTACACCCCACATACTCAATCCAGTATCAGATCATTGTTTTTTTTTTTACCTTCATAGTATCTCATATATGTTCTCTTCTCATGAAGCCACCACCTTTGAACAGGCAATAATAACTCCTCACCTGGACTATTACAGTAGCCATCTAATTACTCTCCCTGTCTAAAGTCTCTTCCTATTCCAGTCTCATTCAATCTAATCTATCCTCCAATCAGCTGCTGAAGTGATTTTCCTAAAGTACAGATTTGAACATGTTATTCCCTCCCTACTCACCAAACTCCAGTGACTCCCTATTACCTCCAGTTTCAAGTACACTGTGCCATTTGGATTTTAAAACCCTTCAAAACCTGACCCATTATTACCTTTCTAGGCTTCTGACACTTTACTCTTCCTCTATAGTCCAGTGACATTGACCTTGTTACTAATCCTTGAACCTGATACTCTACCATCCAGCTCTGCCTTTTCACTGACTATTCCCCATGACTAGAATGCTCTGGCTCCCTTTTTCTTCATCTTTGTGCCAGAGTTTCACTAGATATTGAGGATACTGAAAACAGCTTTTTATTTCTTTGTTAATCTGTAACATAGAGTAAGAGCTAGAATTGTATTTCCTTTGATTAAAGGGAATTAACTCTCTGATGAGGAAACTCTGTCTCTGCTGGTCAGTACCTTCTCTGTAATTTAGAGTCTTAGAGAATTGGCTACTAGAAGAGCCTGGGCTACATGTAGGATGTATAAGAGGTGGTATTTCTTGGCTCTCAGGACAACTTTCTACTGTACTATGCTGCCTCTTTGTTAATCTATAATGCTTATAAATAATTCTAATATTTATTTTGCAGCATAAAAAAAGATTTTGAAGTAGACTGTATGAATTCAAGGATAAGCCACAGAATATGCCAATTAGTGAACTATGAAAATATAAAAAAAAACAAAATTAGATCTTAAGTGCAATTGAAAGTGATTTAGTTCAAAATTATATAAACCATTAAATAACTGCATATTTGTATATTACATATTTTTAGGTAAACATTAAGGGTAAACAAAAACTTAATAGTATTCTGAGGATGTCTTTGAAGTTATGATTTTCTGTGTTTCTTTATAAGGCTGATGTTAAAAGTTGGAACTGTATTAAGCTATTTCTGCATATAATTTTTTTCTTACGGAAGAAGGATATGTTCATTATAATTTAGATCAGTTGACCTCTTGTATGTCCATATATATGAAATATAGGCCATAACATATATAACAAGATTCTCCTCTGAATGATGTTGTGGTTAAGAATATTGGTTTTGGAGTGAGAAGGCCTATATTTGAATCTCAGCTCTGATTGTCTCTGTGTATGACCTTGAGCAAGTCACTTGGCTTTTCTTGGACTCTGTTTCCCTATCTGTAAAATGAAAGGGCTGGACCAGATGATTTGTAAAAACTCCTCCAACTCCAGAATCCTATGTTCTACTTTGGTATATTATGGAGGGTGGGAGGGGATGGAGGGGGATGATCCTAGAGTGCAAGCCCTAGCATGTTCTGCAGAGCTGGAGAGGCTACAAATGCATCCCCAGTTACAGACTTTATCTGTTATCTGAGGACTAACCTGAGACTCCTCACCATCAGGTTAATTGTTGAATGTGAAGTCTTTGGCCATAATGACTCTTGAACAAGCTAAAATAGAAAATTTATGTGGCCCCCCTTCTACTTCTGAAGTGATGGTGGTGATCCATTGAAAATAGAGCAAAGGGTGACAAGAAACACAAAGAAGGAGTAGATGTGTTGCAGAATGCATTAATAGAAGGAATACAATTTAGCAGGATAGGAAAAAGCATATTTATGATTGTAGTTCAGCAACTTTTGGGGATGTATGTCTAAGAATACAGTACTGGTCCTTAGTAAATACTTACTAACAATCTGACTTAACTGTGAGTACATTTTAGATTTTGGGGAGGTGGGGAATTGGTCAGTGAGGTAGTGAATTGTAGGAAAATTATGTATTTTGAAAAATATTTATTTACTTTTTCCCTCCTTTTCTCCCACCTACATTCTCCCCAATCTCATATTCTTGTTCTTCAGGTCCACATGAAGGATGTTATGTCAGCTCTATGGGTTTCAGGGTTAGACTCCAGTTATTTACGGGAACAGATGTTGAGTGAACCATTAGTACGGGAGATCGTCAAAGAATGTAGCAATATACCACTCAGCCAACCACAACAAGGAGAAGCAATGCTAGCATCTTTCAAACCCAGGGGTTATTCTGAATGCATAGTAACTGTTGGTGGTGAAGAAAGAGTGTAAGTAAATGGTATCAGTTGCCTGAAAAGTGACTTAAAGACTAATGTTTCCTGTGTAAAATAGAATGCAAAATGTTTATCTTTCAATTTGAATTTCTAAAATATGTAGTACTTAACAGTTTTCTAGTAATACTCTTTGAAGAAATGAAATTTGGTTATAATACTGTGGTCTAAAGGAAAAAATAAATGCAAATGAATTAATTTCTTAATGTGTTTTTTAGCTCAAGGAAACCAACAGCAGTGATGCGTTGTATGTGCCCTCTTTATGACCCTAATAGACAGCTCTGGATTGAACTGGCCCCATTAAGTGTTCCAAGACTTAGCCATGGAGTACTCTCAGCAGGTATCTATATTCTATTAAATGTTACTTTGGCACAAGATAAAATGGTGTGTAGTTGCACTTTAATTGTTTAGTATGATGCAGCATTATAAAATGTAATATTCTCAATAAGTATTGAATACCTATTATATGCACTATGCTAAGCACTGAGGATACAGATAGAATGAGTGAAACAATCCTTATTCTTTTTTTTTCTTAAGCAATTGGGGTTAAGTAACTTGCTCAAGGTTACACGGCTAGTCATTATTTGTGTGTGGGTGCTCATTTTCTGAGGCTGGATTCGATCTCGGGTCATCCCAACTCCGAGGCCAGCGCTCTTACTCACTGCGCCACCTAGCCGCCCCAACTATCCTTATTCTTAAGGGACTGACATTCTAAAGGGGGAGACAACAAATACATATTAAGTATAAAAAATTAAGACAAAGAAAATTACTACCTATAACTATAAGGTAATTAATACAGAGTGGTTTGTGATAAAGGGTACAAGCATATGAATTAGGAATGGTTTCATGTAAAAGATGATGCTTGAGCTTCATCATAAAAGAAAAGTTTGGAGATGAGGAAGAAGTACAGTCTAGGTATAGGGAATGGCCATTGCAAAGGCACAAAGATGGGAAATGGAGTATCATGGGTGAGGATCAGAGAAAAAGTAAGTGGCTAGATCAATGAGTGTGGGCAGGAGGGGCAATGATGTCCATTGAAGTTGGAAAGACAGTTTGAGGCCAAGTTCTCAAGGGCATTAAAGCTACACAGAGTACTTTTTACTTGACCCTTGAGGCTATTAAAGTTGATTGAATTAGGGTAGTGACAAGGTCACTGTGCTCAAGAATCATTCTGGCAGCTGTGTGGAGTATGGACCAGTGTGGGAAGAGATTTGAGACAGGGAGATCAATTAGAAGGCTGTTGTAATAAGATAAAAAAGAAGTGATGAAGACCTTAACTAGGGTGATGGCTAAATGAATACAGAGGAAGGGGTCAGATGCAAGAGCTGTTGTAAAATCAAAAATGGCAAGATTGTCAATTGATTCTCTATATGGTTGCCAGCTCTCTTTATGGCAGCCTGGTAAAGCTTATGGACTCCTCAGAATAATTTTGGTTTTTTTGTTTGTTTGTTTTGTTTTTTTCCCTCTATTTAAAAATTTTTTTTAGTTTACATCTTTCATTTCCACAAGATTTTGAGTTACAGATTTTCTCCCCATTTTCCCCCTACCCATCACCCCAAAATAGCGATCCCACTGAATATCCCCTCCCTAAATCTTCTCTCTCCCATGTCTTCCTCCATCCCCCCTCTGACTTTCCAGTAGGGCATGGTGGATCTCTATGCCCCTGTGCCTGTATAATCTTATTTCCCAGTTACATGTAAAATAATAGTAATAATAGTATCTATATATATCTATATATATATTTTTTTTAAAAAACATTTGATTTTTAAAATTTGAATTCCAGATTCTTTCCCTTCCTCCCTTGTCACCCACCCTTACTGGGGAGATAAGCAATTCAGTATAGGTTGTACATGTGTAGCTAAGCAAAACATTTCCATAGTGGATGTATTGTGAAAGACTGACTATATTTCCCTCCATCCTATCCCACCCCCCAACTTGTTCTATTCTCTGCTTTGATCCTGTCCCTTTTCAAAAGTGGTTGCTTCCAGCTTCCCTCCTTCCCAGCCTGCCCTCCCTTCCATCATCCTCCCTCTCATCCCCCTCCTCCCTACTCTCCTGTAGGGTGAGATACCCTATTTAGTGTGTATACCATTCCCTCCCTAAGCCAAATTCAATGAAAATAAGGTTGATTCATTCCTTTTGTCTTCCTGTTCTTCCCCTCCATTGTAACAGTTTTCCCTTGCCTCTTCTCTATGAGATAATTTACCCCATTCTATCTCTCCCCATCTCCTCTCATTATATTCCTGTCTCACCTCTTAATTCACCTTTTAAGTATCATCCCTTCCTATTCAGTTGGTCCTGTGCCCTCTATGTATACCTGTACACATATATACACATACTCACATATGTATTCTTATACTCATATACCCTCCTATATAGACATATATGTATGTATACATATATAAATACATATATGTGTATGTATACATATACGTATATACACACATTTCTATTCCCCTCAACTATTCTCATACTGAAAAAAAAGTTTCATAAGTTACAATTATCATTTTTCCATGTATGAATATAAGTAGTTCAACTTTGATAAGTTCCTTATGATTTCTTTTCCCTGTTTACCTTCTCATGCTTCTCTTGCTTCTTGTATCTGAATGTCAAATTTCCTGTTCAGCTCAGGTTTTTTTTTTTCATCAAGAATGCTTGAAAGTCCTTTATTCCATGGAATGATCATATTTTCCCCTGAAACATGATACTCAGTTTTTCTGGGTAGGTGATTCTTGGTTTTAATCCTAGCTCCTTTGACCTCCAGAAATCATATTCCAAGCCCTCAGTGTAGAAGCTGCCAGATCTTGTGTTATCCTGATTGTGTTTCCACAGTATTCAAATTGTTTCTTTCTGGCTGCTTGTAATATTTTCTCCGTGATCTGGGAACTCTAGAACCTGGCTATAATATTCCTGGGAGTTTTCTTTTTGGGATCTTTTTCAGGAGGTGATTGATGGATTCTTTCAACCTCTGTTTTGCCCTCTGGTTCTAAAACATCAGGGCAATTTTCTTTGAGAATTTCTTGAAGGATGATTTCTAGGTTCATTTTTTTTTTTATCATGGTTTTCAGGTAGTCCAGTAATTTTTAAATTATCTCTCCTGGATCTGTTTTCCAGATCAGTGGTTTTTCCAATGAGATATTTCACACTGCCTTTTGTTTTTTCATTTGTTTGGATCTGTTTAAGAGTATATCTTGATTTCTCATTAAGTCCCTAGCTTCCATTTTCTCCAGTCTAATTCTGAAGGAATGATTCTCTTCAGTGAGCTTTTGGGAATCTTTTTCCATCTGGCAAATTCGGATTTTTAAGGCATTCTTCTCCTCATTGGCTTTTTGAGCCTCTTTTGCCATTTGAGTTAGTCTATTTTTTAAGGTGTTTTTTTCTTCAGTCAGGTTGTTGACTCTCATTTCATAATTTTCTTGCATCATTCTCATTTCTCTTCCCAATTTTCCCTCCCCTTCTTGTCCCCAAAATAGGAGTCTAATTTCGGATTGCTGTGCTTGCTTTGCTTCCTTTGCTTACTCATGTTGCCACTCAATTACTTGACTTTTGAGCTTTTTGCCACAGGAGAGGGGAGTTTTGTCCCAATCACTGGGGTTTTCTCAGGTGCTGGAGCTATTAGTTGGGTGCCCTCTCTGAAGCCTCTACACACTCTGGCAAGTTGGTTACACACCCCAGGACCTCCACCCTAGACAGCAGGTTAAAGCACACTAGTCACTTGGTCCTGCTACAATCTGTAGGCCAGGAGCTGAAGCAGCCATGTGGTAGTGGCTGCATGGCTGCTACACCTCAGCCACTTCACCCTCCAGGGGGCAAAAACTGGGCTGCACTCCTGAACTCCCAGATCCCAAAGTCCACGCTACACTGACCTCTCACTTTGTCCTTAGCATCTATGGGTTGATAATTCTAGAAACCACTACAACTGCTGGTGATCTGAAGTCCCTCCAGCCAGAGGCTGGTTGTGGCCACCCTTAGGCTAGAACCTCTGGCTCACCCAGGGCTGGGCTCGCCTCCCAGAGTGCTGCATTGGCCCCTTCCTGCCAGCCTGCTGGGCTGTCTTCAGTGGGAAGTTAGCTTCTCTCTGTCATTTTGTGGGTTCTATAGCTCCAAAGTTTGTTTAGAGTAATTTTTCATATGAATTGGAGGAGGTGGAAGCCTGAGCCGCACAGAAGTCCTGTTTCTACTCTGCCATCTTGACTCTGCCCCAGAATAATGATTTTGAATATATAAAATAAGTTACATAGTATTAAAAGGGAAAACAATTGTATTTTGTAACTATAGTTACCAGTTGTAACTATAGTTACCAAAACTTTAAAATTAAAAAAATATCACAGACCTTCAAGTTAACATCATAGATCTATGATATTAAGATAAGGTTGTACATGCTCTTTGAATTTATATGTAAGTTCACATGTTTTCATGATTTTGAAAAGTTTTTATCTCAAATACAAGCTCCTGAAGTTGAATTGTGTTGAAATCCAATATTGAAGGCCTTGGAAACTTTGGAGTAACAATTGCTAACAGACGCTTGTTTTCTTGGTTGTTTTCTCCACACTAACCTAAGTTTTGAAACAAAGCTTCTCTGCCTGGAGTATAGTCATTTAGCAAATGCTTAGTAATTCAAAATAGAAGGATCATAATGGTGCATTCTCCTTCAAGCTTATATCTATAATACTTTATTCTTGATGGAGACCTTCCTGACAGAGGTCTCTGACATCATTCCTCTGTAAATTAGAGATAGTTTCCTGGAGGAGTTGGTTTTGTAAGAACTGTCTGAAAGATGGAAAAGGAGAGAAAAAGCAAAATGGGACAATGCATGCGTTATAACTTAAAAATAAAAATATAATGTTTATAATTGGGGGGGCGGGGAATGGAACACATTGCATGAAAGGAATTTAGCACCATGAATAGACATTATGGGAAGATATATGTGAAATAATATTCTCTAGAGCAATAATCCTCAAAATATGATCCAGGGATCCCTGAGACCCTTTCAAGGGATCCATGAGATCAAAATAATTTTTATAATAATACTAATACATTTTAATTTCTGATATGATGAGTATTGCTAGATATAGGCCATATAAACTAAAACTGACAGGTCCTGAATAATTTTTTTAAGAGTCTTAAGGAGGGCGGAGTAGAAACAGCTCATCCAAGCCACTCTGCCCCCAGATTCCCCCCAAACTATGTAAAAGGGGACTCTGAACAACTTCTGCCCCAGCACCCACAGAACGACACAGAGAAGCTAACCTCCCACTGAGGACAGCCCAGCAGTCCTGCAGGAAGGACCAGCACAGCGGTCTGGGAGCTGGCAGCATGCAGCGCGCAGAGCGCAGGGAGCCAAGCCGAGTGGAGCCCAGGTCCCCGTGAGCCGAGGTTTTAGCCCCAGGGCAGCAGGGCCAGCAGCCGGCTGGAGAGACCCCAGAACACCAGCAGCTGTGGCGACTCCAGAATTATCAACATAGACATGCCTAGGACAAAGTAAGAGGTTAGTGTCCTATGGACTTTGGGACCAGTATTTGGGGAATGCGTCGGCTCCCTCCCCTGGGGGCTAGAAGCCATTGAGGAGACAGCCATTTTGTAGTTTTCAGAGGCAGCTCCAGCTCCTGGCCTGCGAATTATAGGGAGATCCAGTGATCAGTCTTGGGGAGTAATCACTCTTGCTTTAACCTCCCTGGATCTGGATTGTGATCTAGGGTGGAAGTCGTGGGTGGGTTTACAGCTTGCCAGAAATGGAAGTTGCCCCCCACACGTTCGGGACGAAAATTCCTCTATCTGGCCTTAAAGCCATAGTGTGGCAACAAGCCCAAAAGTCAAGTAATTAAGTGGCAACATGCCAAGGCAAAGGAAACAAAAAAATGCAACCCTAGACTCCTATTTTGGGGGCATAGAGTGGGAAAAGGACTGTGAGGTCAGAAGTCCTGCTCCAAAAGCCCCAGGGGAAAACATGAGTGGGTTGCAGGCCATAGAGGACCTTAAAAGGACTTTAAAAATCAAATAAGAAAAGTGGAGGAAAAATTGGAAAGAGAAATGAGAAGGATGCAGGAAAAGTATGAAATGAGGGTCAACAGCCTGACTGAGGAAAACAACACCTTAAAAAATAGACTAACTCAAATGGCAAAGGAGGCCCAAAAGGGCAATGAGGAGAAGAATGCCCTAAAAAGTCGAATTTGCCAAATGGAAAAAGAATCTCAAATGTTCACTGAGGAGATTCATACCTTCAGAGTTAGACTGGAGCAAATGGAAGCTAATGACTTTGTGAGAAATCAAGATGCTGTTAAGCAGATCCAAACAAATGAAAGAGTAGAAGGCAATGTGAAATATCTCATGGGAAAAACCACTGACCTGGAGAATAGATCCAGGAGACAATTTAAAAATTATTGGACTACCTGAAAGCCATGATCAAAGAAAGAACCTAGAAATCACCCTTCAAGAAATTCTCAAGGAAAATTGCCCTGACGTTTTAGATCCAGAGGGCAAAATAGAGGTTGAAAGAATCCACAGATCACCTCCTGAAAAAGATCCCAAAAAGAAAAGTCCCAGGAATATTATAGCCAGGTTCCAGAATCCCCAGATCAAGGAGAAAATACTACAAGCAGCCAGGAAGAAACAATTTCAGTATTGTGGAAACCCAATCAGAATAGCCCAGGACCTGGCAGCTTCTACACTGAGGGATCGAAGGGCATGGAATATGATATTCCAGAGGGCAAAAGAACTGGGAATGAACCCAAGGGTCACCTACGCAGCAAAACTGAGTATTTTGTTCCAGGGGAAAATATGGTCATTCAGTGGAATAGAGGAGTTCCAAGCGTTCTTGAGGAAAAAACCAGAATTGAATAGAAAATTTGACATCCAGACACAAGAAGGAAGAGATGCCTGAGAAGGTAATCAGGGAAAAGAAATCAAAAGGAACTTATCAAAGTTGAACTATTTACATTCCTATATGGAAAAGCAATAACTGTGACTGATATCTTTCTCACTATGAAAATAATGGAAGAAGGGTGTGTGGTCATGTGAATACATATGTGAATGTGTGTGTATATGCTTGCAGTTATATATGGATAAAGGGCATGGGTTGAATTTGTTGGGAAGGGAGAACACTCAAGGGATGAAGTTATGAGGTGAGAGAGGAAAGTGGCAAGAGGAGATGGGGAGAGACAGGGTAGGGTAAACTATCTCATGTAGAAGAAGCAAGAGGAAGTGGTTGCAAGGGAGGGGGAGAATAGGAAGGCAAAAAAGGCAAAACCACATTCTCATTGAATTTGGTTCAGGGAGAGAATGACATACATACTAAAAGGGATATCTCAACCTGCAGCAGAATAGGGGGAAGGGGGATGAGAAGAGGGATGATGGATGGGAGGGCATCCTTGGGGGGAGGGGAGGTTGGAAGTACCCACTATAGAAGAGGGACAGGATCATGTAGGGAATGGACCAGGTGGGGGGTGGGATGAGTGGGAGGGAATTATAAGCAGCCTTGTACAATATATCTACTGTGATAATGTTTTGCATAGCTAGACATGTACAACATATACTGAATTACTTATCTCCCAAGAAGGAATGGGTGACAAGGGAGGAAGGAAATGGATCTGAAACTCGAGGTCGTAACATTAAATGTTTCAAATATATATAAATACTATTATTAATACTCTTTTGCTTATAATAGGGAGATAAGATGTGCAGGCATTGGGACACAAAGATTCACCTTCCTCTAATGGAAAAGTCGAAGGGGGTATGGGAGAAGGTATGGGAGAGAGCAGATTGGAGGAAGCGTTATCTTGCGGGACTGCTGTTCTGGGAGGGTGGGTGGGGGAAAAACGGGGGGGGGCGGGAATGATTGTAACTCAAAATCTGGCAGAAATGAATGATGTAAAGCAGAAGTTAATAAAGCATTTGTTTAAAAAAAAAAAGCGTCTTAAGGAGTCCTGAGACAAAAGTTTGAGAACTACTACTCTTGAGTGGCCTAGTGGTGTGCATTTGAATCTTGGTCTGCATCTCTGGGCTTTGCTACTGAAATGATCAGCAACTGGAGAAAGAAATGGTAATATTGAAGACTTAGGGAGGCAGAGTGTGCAACATTGTTGATTGTCAGTCAGTAAGCATTTGTTGAGCACCTGCTATGTGTTGGGCACTCTGCTGCATGCTAGGGATATGAAAGGTAGTAGACAGTTCTTACTGTCAAGGAGCTAAAAGTTTAATGGGGGAATAACATGCAAAAAATTATGTACAAGCAAGATACATACAGGATAGATTGGAGATAATCAAAAGGGAAGACAGTAGAATTAAGGGAGGTTAGAAAGGATTTCCTGTAGAAGGTGGGATTTTAGCTGCTACTTGAAGGAAGCTCGGAGGCAGAAATGAGGGGGAAAAAGCACTCCAGACATGGGGAACTGACAAAATTCCTGGAGTACAGAGATGTCTTATGCAAAGAGCAACAAGGAAGCCAGTTTCAATGGAGTACCAGGGTGAGGCATATAAGTTGTAAGAAGACTGTGAAAGTGAGGAGAACAGGTTATAAAGCCTTTGAATGCCAAACAGGATTTTACATTCAATCCTGGAGGTGAGAGAGAGTCTCCAGAGTTTATTGAATGGAGCAGCCCCCACAGGTGGAGGGGGTCAGTGTGCTATACATTTTGGGTGGTGAAGATGATAAGATAGACCTGATTTCTAGGGGGTGAGCATGGGATGATCAGACTTTGACAGCTGAATGGAGGATAGACTAGAATGGGGAGAGACTTGAAGCTGGCAGACCAACTAGCAGACTGTTATAATAACACAGATGTGAGGTGATGAGGACCTACACCAAGAGTTGTAGGAGTATCAGAGGAGAGAAGGGAATATAGATAGGAGAGATGTTAGAAAGGTAGAATTGGCAAGCCTTGGCAACAGATTGGATATGGGGAGTTGAGGATAAATGTAGATTGCAAGTCTGAGTGATTGAGAGGATGGTTGTACTTTTATTATTATTATTTTTTAAAAAGCAATTGGGGTTAAGTAACTTGCTCAAGGTTACATGGCCAGTCATTATTTGTGTGTGGGTGCTCATTTTCTGAGGCCAGAACCGATCCCAGGTCATCCCGACTCCGGGGCTGGCGCTCTTACTCACTGCGCCACCTAGCCGCCCCATACCTTTATTATTAATGGGAATGTTTGGAAAGGGGTAGGGTTTGGAAGAAAAGATGAGTTCAGTTTTGGACATGTTTAAGTTTAAGATGTCTATAGGATATCCAATTTGGGAGGTCCAGTAGGCAGTTGGAGATGGGAGACCAGAGGTCAGCAGAAAATTTAGAGCTTAATAAGCAGATTTGAAAATCATCAATCATTTGAAGATCATCAATCAGAATAGAAATGATAATCAAAATTATAGGAACTGATGAGACCACCAAGTGAAAAAGTATAGAGGAAAAAGAGAACCCAGGACAGCCCTGAGGAACACCCATCTTGAGTAGGCATGACCTAGAAGAAGATCCAGCAAAAGAGATTTCAAAAGAGCTTTTAGACAGGAGCAGAACCGAGATAGAGTAGCATCATGGTAACATAGAAAAGGAGATGTCAAAAAGAGGGCAGTCAACAGTGTCACAGGCTCCAGAGAAGTCAAGAAGAGTGAGGATTGAGGAAAGGTCATTATATTTATCATTTAAAAGATCATCAATAACTTTGAAGGAAGCAATGCCATCTAAATGATGAGACTGAAAGCCAGACTGTTAAGACAGTTAAGATAGTATTAAAAAAAGAAGTAGAGACACATTGTAAACAGCCTTCTCAAGGAGTTTAGCCATAAAAATGAAGAAGAGAGGATAATGGCTATCAGGTCTGGATGAATCAGATGAGGGGGTTTTGAGGATTGGGTGACATGGGTATATTGTAGGCAGTATGGAAGTAGCTAGTAGACAGAGATGAAAGATAAGTGAGAACAGGGGGTGATGTGGGGACCTTTTAGGGAAGATGGGATTTGCCTGTACAAGTAGAGGGTTTTGTCTTGGCAAGAAGTGCTACCTCTTCTATGAGATGGGAGTGAAGGCATAGATAGTGGCAGAAAGTATCTAAATGATGCGAGATGAGGAAAAGGGAACTCTTAGCACATTGTGGCCTCAATTTTTTCAGTAAGATATGAGGCAGGTTCTCAGCTGAGAGGGTAGGGATAGAGGAGACCTAGAGAGATTTAAAGAGGGACAAAAAGATTGGGAAAAGCTGCTGTAGTAAGTGGAATAGTGAGTTAATTAAAGAGCTATAAAGAGAGGGGTGGCTAGGTGGGGCAGTAAGTAGGGCACCGGGCTCTGGAGTCAGGAGGACCTGAATTCAAATGTGGTCTCAGACACTTAACACTTACTAGCTGTGTGACCTTGGGCAAGTCACTTTGTTGTAAGGTAACCCAAATCACATGCCACCTGAAGTTGCCCTGCCTTCCCCCTCCAAAAAGCAAAAAAATGAAAATTTAAAAAAATTAAAAAGAGGTATAAAGGGATTGCCTTGCCATAGTGAGAGCCCAGTTGAGGTTACATGACAAATCTGTAGTGGACCCAGTCAGTCCCAGTTTTGTGATTTTTCTTCATGTTCATTCAGCAATATATGTATAGGGTATGTGATTGTCCACATGAGAAATATATAGTTTGTGTTAAAGTTATGCCAGCTAGGACTAAAATCAAAAGATGTTATTGGAAGCCTTAGATTGCACATTTTTATCAAACATCAAAATTTTGAGACTTCTATTTTGGTTTTACAGAAGGATTTTTGTTTGTATTTGGGGGCCAAGATGAAAATAAGAAGATCCTGAGCTCAGGTGAAAAATATGATCCAGATTCTAATTCATGGAGTGCATTACCACCAATGAATGAGGTAAAAAAATAAATCACTAGCACTATTTCTCAATGAATTTTCTATATCTTTTCTTTCCCTTGGTTGAATTTATAATGCTTTTCCAGTAAATTACTATACAACAGTAATAAGCAAGCAAAAACCCAGCCAACAAAACCTCCGGGCTTATGCTACCACCAATTAATTTCCTATCAAATTCAATGGGAAATAATAGCTGACATTTATTTAATACTTAAAGTTTAGCAAGCTACTCTTCATATATTATTTCTTTTGAGCCTCAAAATAACTCTCTTAAGTAGGTACTATGGGTATTATCCCCATTTTACAGATGAGGAGACTGAGTAAAGAAGGGTTAAATAAGACTTACCCATAGTCACATACTAAGTATCAAGAGAGTGGACTTGAACCCCAGATATTCTTGACTTCCAGTCAGTACTCTAGCCACAGGAGCCTGAGTGTGGTCCTTACTGGTGCTGTTCTTAGGTCTGGATAGTACCTGTGGACATAGTTCTTTCCAGTCCAACAAATCAGCCTTCAGTTTCCTTTACTAAGTTGGTAGCAATACTGTCAAAACTTTTCCTAGCTATAATGCTTGTCTTCTCCTTCAGCTAGTGAATTATGCGAGATTAATACTTAATCATGTTCTCTTGAGCAACCATTGCACTTGAGTCCTTTTCTGTATGTAATAAATCATAGAATCATAGAACTGAAAAGGGTCCATGACTTCCAACATATACCTGAAATGTCTTATCTGTTCTACAACATTCCTATGGAATGATGATTCAACATCCACTTAACCTCCAGTGCTGTCATTCCATTTTTGAACAGCTCTAATTTTTTCAATTTTATTTTTTCAAATAAAAATCTTTTTTTCTTTTGCTTTTTTTTTTTTTTGCTTTTTGGAGGGCAATTGGGGTTTAGTGATTTGCCCAAGGTCACACAGTTAATTTTTGTGTTAAGTGTTATTAACACAATAACATACATAACATGTTATTGTGTTAATAACATACAGAGGCTGGATTTGAACTTAGGTCCTCCTGACTCCAGGGCTGGTGCTCTATTCACTGTGTCACCTAGCTGCCCCTGAATTTTTTTTTTTTAAGCAATTGTGGCTAAGTAACTTGCCCAAGGTTACACAGCCAGTTATTTTGTGTGGGTGTTAAGTATGAGGCTGGAACTGATCCTGGGTCCTCCTGACTCCACCAGTGCTCTTACTCACTGTGCCACCTAGCCACTCCCAAAAAAATTTTTTTAAAGAAAAAAATTCAACCATGCACAGCCAAGCAAAACAAATTTTCACATTGGCCATGTCTAAAATTATGTTTCTTTCTGCATCTTGAGTCCATTACCCTCTGGAGATAAGTAACATGCTTCATCATTCTTCCAAAATTGTGATTGATTATTGCACTGTTCAGAGTTCATAAGTATTTCATTTGTTTGTCTTCATAATGTTATTACTATAATATAAATTGTTCTCCTGGATCTGGTCATTTCACTCTTTGTACAAGCCTTCACAGGTTTCTCTGAAACTATACCTTGCAAAATTTCTTGTAGTACAGTAGCATTCTGTTACATTCATGTACCATAATTTGTTCAGCCATTCCTAAATTGATGAGCAACCTCTTCGTTTTCAGTTCTTTGCTACCACAAAAAGAACTGCTATAAATGTTTTTACTCCTCCATCTTGGCTCTGCCCCTCTGCTATATAAATATTTTTGTGCGTATGGATCCTTTCTCTCTTTTTTTGGTAGTAGTGATATAGCTGGTTCAGATGGTATGCTTTAGTAATGGGAATGTTTACTAACTTTGGAGGAATGTCAAAATTACTTTCCAGAAGGACCAGCTCTAGTTGTTAAGAATTCTTTTCCAGATTTAGGTTGGATATAAAGAAAAGTTTCAGATAAAACAAGAGCTGTCCAAAAATGTAATGAACTACCCTTGATGGTGGTGCTGGTGGTGGGTTTCCCATCACTGGAGGTTTTCTGACAGAAATAAAATAGCTTCTTATTGGGATGTTGTAGAGAAGATTGTTATTTAAGTACAGGTTGAATTAAATGAACTCTGAGGCTCTTTTCCTACCCTGAGATTATCTGCTTCTATAATTTATTCCTTTTCAATAAAATGGATCCTTTGATTCAAAGGAGTTGGAAATAGTTTAGAGGATTCCATCGAAGAGAATAGTGATGGAATATAATCCTGATACTCCCTCACTGTGAAAGAATAAAGTTAAATTTTAAAAGATGTTACATAAATACTGTGATGATTAACTTTCATCATCAGTTTTCTGAGCTTATAACAATACCAGATGATCTTTACACAATGCTTTTATATATGCGTGTGTATGTATGTATCTCTGTATATGTAATTGCCTTTTTCTAGGCCATAACTCTAAGGTAAGTTCTACAGGTGGTTTGCTTTTGTTTTGTTTTTTGCCCGTTTTATATATGAGGAAACTGAGGTATCAGAGAGGTTGTAGCTTTTGCTCCCCATAGTCATACAACTAGTAAGTATTTGGAGATAGGTTTCAAACCCAACTTTTTTTTTTTTTTTACATTAAGGCCAGTCCTGTTCTATTACACAATAATGCTTCTCTGAGTATATAGTTCACAATTGTTTGACTTATTTTGAAAATGAAATGATTTGTTTGGTATCCTTTTAGGCAAGACAAAATTTTGGAATTGTGGAGATAGATGGAATGCTTTACGTTTTGGGTGGTGATGATGGTGAAAAAGAACTGATTTCCATGGAATGTTATGATATATATTCTAAAACCTGGACAAAACAGCCTGATTTGACCATGGTTAGAAAGGTAAAAACTGCACCTTGCATTAAGCACTATTGAACCATTTTCTCTGAAGTCTCTGCTTTTGTAACAAATTCCTATTTCTTCATCTCCAGATAATTCTTTTGACATAGCTTGTAGAGGAAGCCTTTTCCTACTGGAACCCAGCCTTAGGATTTAATAGGTATAAACCAAAATAGAAGAATGTTCCTTTCAGAGTTTTAGTGTAGTAAGATAGTAAACTCTCTATATATACATTTAATAACCAAATGTGGATGTGATTGTTTTCTTAGGGAGAAAAATGCTGAAGGAAATTGGGTTTTTTACATCTTTAATGCCACAATTAGACAGCAAGTATATTCTGAGTAAACTCAGTGACTCAGTTAAGTTCTTAATTTTTATCTATGATAATGTGTATCCAATAGTATTTCTTCACTTCTGCTTTGTTCCAAGATAATGGATGTGTGTGTGTGTGCGTGCACGTGCGCACGCGCGCGCGTGCTTGTTAGATGAGACTTCTTTACGCAAGTATTCAGATAAAATGGTCCTAAACATTCATTGAGGCTTATGTCATAACCTCTTCTCTCTCTGAGGATCAAAATTATATGCATTACTTCTTGAAACATATTTTCAAGTTACTGAATTTTAATGATGGAGACAGTATAGCTTTACTTTTTGAAACTACTACATTTCTGAAATGACTCCTTGTAATAGACCATTTAAAATTGGCAAGTATTAAATTTGATGGTGAAGTTTTACTTTTTTTTTTTTAAGATTGGCTGCTATGCAGCTATGAAAAAGAAAATCTATGCAATGGGGGGAGGATCATATGGAAAACTTTTTGAATCTGTGGAGTGTTATGATCCTAGGACCCAGCAATGGACTGCTATTTGTCCTTTAAAAGAAAGCAGGTAAGCAAAAGGGTTTTGTTTTTACTTTTCAAAATTTTGTTTAGTAAATAAAATTTAAGTATCTCAGAGTTTATGTTATGTTAGTCATTTTAAAAGAGTTCTTATCATCAAGGCATGTTTTTTGTTTTAAGACTAGCTTGTTTAGCTTATGATCCATTTCTCTAGATATTTTTGTTTCTGCTTTTTAAAAATAGGATTCAGATATTTCCTAGAGAATAAAATATGCCTATGATTGCTTAAGAATTTGGAACCATTTCTTGCTTCATTATCATTATAGGCCTGTATGTATAAGTGCATATGGCAGAAGGAAGGGAAAGTAAGGTACCCAGGCAAGAGACAAGGGGCTGATATGAATGGTTATTTTAATGAAAGTCATATCTAACATGTGAGAATTGTGAAATAATCACCTACAAGTAAGTTTCTTAATGTCTAATTTCACATTCACATAAAATATTTAATTTTAGTTTGTACGTGTTAGGAAAAAGTGGAAAGTATAGAAGATACACTCATCATATATTTAGATAACCCTTGTTTTATATTGTTAATTATATTTTATCTGAGTCTCAAGGAAGTTATAGCTAAGCAAAATGTGTATCTTCAAGACCATTTTAAAAAGGAAAAGAATCTAGAGAGAAATGATAGTGAAGACAATTGTTTTTAAGGATCTAGATTTCTTAAAAGATTTATGTGGAGAAAAGTGATCAGTTGGTGTCAACATTCTCTGAGAAGAGAATTAGAAATATTGTTTTTTAAGTTTTTAAAAACATAATTAGGTGTAAGGGTTATGGGATTTAAAGATCTTCCATTCCCCATTGGACTTGCTGACATAGCAGGAAGGGGAGGGGCAAGAGGAAGCGGAAGAAGAGTTAGAGTTCCGTTGGGGACTGTTGGTGGCCACAGCAACAGCAGTAACTGCCAAGGTAGAGGTGGAGGCCCAAACCTTTTCTTTTTAAGCCAGCCAGAATTTCTGCTAAGGACTCTTGTTGGGGGCTGCCGGGAACTGGAACTGCGGGGGGCCGGAGCTGTTGTGAGCACGCTTCCTGGACGCTGAGCAGTTGCTGAGAGTCAGGAGAGAAGGACCTTTGCCTGAAGTAGCCTGTTCTGTTTTGAAGGCTTAAGAATGTGGTTGTTTATAGTTGCCATAGGCGTAGTGAATATTGCATTGTTAATACATTAGGTTAGAAAAAACTGAGTACCATTGCTAGTAAAGCAAGTTAGTAATAAGATTCTCCTTTTTTAAGCATCTGCATAGTAAAGACCATAACTTGTAAATGTTTTAAATGATATAAAGTTCTGTGTGGAGTAGATAACCTTTTAAGTCTTTGCTTAACCTTGTATGAAACTACCACAGGATTTGAGTAATATTAGATAACCTGTTCATACCTCATTTTACCTTTCACTTAAAATCAGATAAATTTCTTTGTTATTCTTATTGCCTTTATTCTCCTGTCCCCTTCCTAGTCTACTTCTTTCAACACTTTTCCTATGTTAAGCTTTAATCAGCACTAATTTTACTGTCTTTCATACCCTCAAATTCTTCTTGACTCTAGTTCTTTCAAATAATAATAGATAATATTTATAGAGTTTGTTTTCCAAGGAACTTTATATTATCTTATTTGATCCTACTCAGGTTTCACTTTAAAATGTAAAAAAATACATTCCTCATATATTTAGATAACCCTTGTTTTATATTGTTAATTATATATTATCTGAGTCTCAAGGAACTTATAACTAACCAAAATAATGGAAACTGATATTATTACTATAATGCTTTGTACACTGGGTATTTAATAAATAATAAATTAGTTGGAGAGTAGGGATAATTTCTGACTTTCTGAATACTTCAGACAATAATTCTTACTAAACCCTTGAGTGTTTTCCTGTATTTTTAGTCCATCACATAAACTTTAGGTCATGTTTTTTATTTGAAAGTTGATAATTTGCTTTTCTATAATACTAACCATATGAATAGTATTCATTCAGTTCATAAGCACAAAAAAAAGGAAAACCACATGTTCCTCAGAAAACTTAGCACTTTACAGAATTAGAGCAAGTCTTAAAATAAGATAATTGTACAAACCAATATGTGTGTCTAATATTTAACACAGTATTCTTGGCATATCAGATTTGGGGCTGTAGCTTGTGGAGTTGCCTTGGAACTCTATGTATTTGGTGGAGTCAGAACTCGTGATGAAAGTCAGAGCAATGAGATGGTGACATGCAAGTCAGAATTCTACCATGATGAATTCAAAAGGTAAATCATCTCATGGTAAGCCTATAATCCTTCATTAAGAATGTTAAAGGGGGATGGCTAGGTGGCGCAGTGAGTAGAGCACTGGCCCTGGAGTCAGAAGGACCTGAGTTCGGATCCAACCTCAGACACTTAACACACACAAACAAAAAAACCTAGTCGTGTGACCTTGGGCAAGTTACTTAACCCCAATTGCCCTCCAAAAAAAAAAAGATGTTAAGGGGCAGCACTACATTGGAAGTTGGAAGAACACCTTTGTCATTACTTGTGTAATACTGGATAGAACATTTGCTTCTCTGAGCCCAGGGGTCCTTGTTTGTAAAATCTAGAGATCTGTCCAGATTATAATCTTAGAATGTTAATTATTCTGTGTCTTTTTTAATAAGTAGTTTTCTTTTTGTGTTTTATTTTGAAAGAATATTTGTGCCTGTACTCACACTTAACAGGTCTCTAATATGTGGAGGATTTATAGTGTGTTTGCCTAAACTATCAATGACTACAAATATTCAGGGGCAGCTAGGTGGCAGAGTGAATAGAGTGCCAGACCTGGAGTCAGGGAGACTCATCTTCCTGAGTTCAAATGTGACCTCAGACACTTAATAGCTGTGTGACCCTGGGCAAGTCACTTAATCCTGTTTGCCTCTGTTTTCCTCATCTGTAAAATGAGCTGGAGAAGGAAATGGCAAATCACTCTTGTATCTTTGCCAAGAAAGTCCTAAATGGGGTCACAAAGAGTTGGGCATTACTAAAACGACTGATCAACACTTTAATTTTGACTTTGATCTTAAAGTTTACCAGAAGGGGGTGCTGCAACACCAAGTTGAACTCCATCTCCTTAGTCGAAGGGACAAAATTAAGTTATTGTGGCTGTTTCAGAATCATTCATTAAAGGTACAAAAGTCCTAATGGATTTGGGGGAGATTTCATTTTAGTAGTTTTAAACCATTTTTCTCCAGTATGACTGAAACCACATTGGAAGGGAAATAGACTGCTATTTTAGAGTGGTTTATTCCTATTTTAGGGGATTTGAAAAGGGCACTGAAGTCTTTAACTCCTAGTATGCCTTAGACCCAGAGCATTATGCCTACCAGCCAAATGTATAAAGTGATACTTGGATCATTTCCTGAATACTTCCAAGATAATTACAGTAATGAACAATGGTAAATCAAGTTTTCATGCCCTACTAAGTAGATAACATATCTAATATAACAATTTCTACATGGTCTTGGCAATAACATGTCCATCCTATTACTGGCATGTATCTAGAACAAGGGTTCTTAATTTCTTTCTGTAATGGACCCTTATGGCAATCTGATGAAACCTAGGGATGTTAAAAATATTTTTAAGCACATAAAATCTATAGGATCACCAAGAAAACCAATTAGATTAAAATGTAGTAGCAAAAATGTTTTTAAAACAAATTTATTGAGCCCAGGATACGGCCCCCTTGCCTAACCTTCTTAAAGGTTCTGCTGTTGTTTCTCATTCTTACACATTGAGCTTCATCATATTTTTATCTTGTTGACCAGCTCCTACCACCCACAGTTAGTTCCTCCTTGCCTCTCTCAATATTCCTCCATTATAATCTTTTATTGTAAAAACCTTGTCTTCTAACAATAATAGTATATCCTAGTCATGTTGTTCCTGTTAGTAATGTAAAGGACCCCTTTTCCATAGAGTAATTTAAAGAATATTTGTGCCCTAAGTGCCAACAGGGTATATTCATATAAAAGAGCTCAAATTTTACATTTCTGTTCATAGTAATGAGATAGTGAGTGGCTATTATTCATATAATAGCTATATGTGTAATCCATATCCATCAATGACAGGGTTACCTCTGTACTACTTTGCTTTTAGAATCACTCATATGTGACATATGCTGGTTGGCCTTTCAAGGTGCTAAGTGTGTGCTGGTTTGTTTTTAATTTAACCAATTACATTACTAGCTCTACCATAAATTCTTTCTGCCATTTATTATGCTTTTCATTACTATTCTTAATTACCATCCTTCCAAACTTTTAGCTTTTACCTTTATTCCATAGTTTAGTTCCATAAATAGCATTCTAGATGTTAGGGGAGATACAAAGATTAAATAAGGCATGGTCCTTTTAGTGATGAAACTTACAAGGTACCTTGCAATTTTCTAGCACCTTGATATATAAATGTAACATATTGTTTCCATTTTTACTTTTTATTCCACTTTTTTTCATTGTTCATTCAACTGTCAGAAAAGATATAGCTTTCTGCCATCTTTCTTTTTATTGACCTTTTTCATTAGAACTAGAACTTTAGAGTTGACACATAGTAAAGTAAAAATATTTCTCACATTAGCCATTTCAAAAATGTATGTCTCTTTCTGCTTCTTGAGTCTATCACCTTTTTGTTGAGATATAAGTAGCATGCTTCATCATCATTCCTCTGAAGTCATGGTTGGTTATTGCATTGATCAAAATTCTTAAGTATTTCAGGGTCATATGTCTACATTGTTGTTAAGGTGTAAGTTGTTCTGCTGACTTATTCTGCATCATATTATAACTGTTCTCCTAGGTTTCTCTGAAACCAGCCCTTGCATCTTTTCTTGCAGCAACGAGGATTCCATTCTGTTCGTAATTATGTATTCAACAATTCCCCAAACCTGCTGGGAAAACTAGAAAGCTATCTGGAAGAAAATAGGTTTTATAAGTTCCAAATCAATAAATTTGATTTAGGTATAAAATGTTCGCTGGTTGAAGCATTTTTTTCACTTTATTTTTCTTGGGGTTTTTTTTTTTTGCAACATGACTAATATGGAAATATGCTTTGCAGGATTTCACATGTATAATTAATACCACATTGCTTACCTTCTCAATGAATGGGAGAGGAGTGGGAGGAATGAAGAGAATCCATAACTTAAAAAAATTTAATTTATGTTAAAAATAATACATTTGGTTTTGGTTTTTGGTTGGTTTTTTTTTTTTTTTTGCCTTTCTTGGAGGGCATTTGGGGTTAAGTAACTGGCCCAAGGTCACAGGGCTAGGTTTTTGTTTGTGTGTGCATTTAAGTGTCCGAGGTCGGATCCGAACTCAGGTCCTTCTGACTCCAGGGCCGACGCTCTACTCACTGCGCTGCATAGCTGCCCCGGTTTTTTTTTTTTAAGATATAAAAGGAAAAAAAAATTTAAAAAGATATAAAAGGTTATTTAATAAATCAGAGGAGCAAGGAAGAAATTTCCTTTTGGATCTAAGGCTAGGAGAAGAGTTCATGACCAAACAAGGAATGATCACAGAAGATAAAATGGATAGTTTTGATTACATAATTTTTTTTTAAAAAAGTTTTGACAAACTCAGTACAACTAAAATTAGAAAGGAAACATTTAATTAGGGGAACATCTTGGCATCAAATTTCCTTGATGTCTCATTTCCAAGGAATTGTATTTATTGGAATAATAGCCATTCTCTAGTTGATAAGTGGTTAAGGGAAATGAACAGCAATTTTCAAAGGAAGAAATCCAGGCTATCAACAGCAATATGAAAAAAAAAATGATCTGAATTACTTAAAAGAGATTACACTCAATCCACACTACTTGATCCCTTATTCCCATTCCCCTTTGCCCTCCAACATCCCATTCTAAAGTTAGGTATCCTTCCTACCCTATTTTCTGGAATATCTGCTTCATAAACAACAAACTTGGTTTCATCTTAAATCTCTTCCTTTCCCACCCTTTTGTCTTCTGGACATCACTGAGATCTGGCTCTGTCCTGATGAGACAGTTTCTCTGGCTATTCTTTCCAGCACTGAAGACACTTAAAACTCGTTTCCCCCAGCTCACTGGCAGAGTGGGGGAGTTGGAATGCTCCGTGCTTCACATAGCACTTCCAGGTTGTCCCTCTTTATGGGCCCTCATCAGCTCACACCTAGGCTACTTCAGTAGACTGCTGCTTGGTCTCCCTGCCTCAAGTTAAACCACTCCAATTCATCCTCTACTCAGCTGTCAGGATGTTCTTCCTAAAGGACAGGTTTGACCATGTCACCCCTTACTCCTTAAACTCGCTATCATATCCAAATCTGCTAAAAAGTTCTGTTTGGCATTGAAAGCCCTTCATAACCTTCTCCCCCCCTCACCTTGTTGATATTTGACACCCTTCCTCACTCCCCAACACACTGTTCCTTCCATTGACACTGGCTTTCTTGCTAGTACTCCACAAACCACTCCCTCTGTGTTCTTGAATATTTTCCTTGTCTATAGCCTTATATGGAATTTTCTCCCTAAGAATCTGTGCTTCTTAGTTCCCCAGCTTCCTTCAAGTCCCAGCTAAACCTACCTTCTACATGAAGCCTTTCCCAGCCCCTCTTAATTCTAATGTAAAGCATAATTAATGCCTTCTCTCTGTTAATTATTTCCAATTTATTCTGTATATACTTAGTTTGTACATAGTTGTTAAGACTCTGAGCTTGAACTGTTTTTTATGTTTCTTTGTATTCCCAAATACTTAGCATAATGCTTGTCACATACATAGGTGCTAAATAAATATTGATTGCTTGACTGACTGAATTTACAAAACAGGTGGGACTTGAGCTTGGCTTTAAGGATGGATAGCATTTAGGCAAGAAGAGAAGGAGGAGTCATGACATTACAGGTCAGATTGGGAGATGGGAGATAAACTTAAGTGATTTATTTATTGTAATGTGTAGAAGTGATATTTAAATTTTGAGTGAAATTATGACAAATATGTTACAGAGTTTTGAAGGTTTTTTTTTTCATTTCATTTTAGTTTTTGTTTTTGTTTTTTGTTTGTTTTTAGGGTTTTTTGGGGTTTTTTTTGCTTTTTGGAGGGCAATTGGGGTTAAGTAACTTGCCCAAGGTCACACGGCTAGGTTTTTGTTTGTGTGCATTAAGTGTCTGAGGTTGGATCCAAACTCAGGTCCTTCTGACTCCAGGGCCGAAGCTCTACTCACTGAGCCACCTACCCGCCCCTTCATTTTATTTTTTAAAATTAATTTATTTGATTTTAGTTTTCTGTATTCACTTCCATAAGCTTTTGAGTTTAAAATTTCTCTTCCTCCCTCCCCTAGACAATGTGCGATTTGATAAAGGCTCGACATATACATTCTTATTAAACATATTTTCATATTAGTTGTTTTGTAAAGAAGAATTAAAATGAATGGGAGAAACCATGAGAAATAAAAAACAAAACCAAAAAAGAGAGCAAATAGTATGCTATGATCTGCATTCGGACTTCATAGCTCTTTCTCTGGATGTGGACAGCATTCTCCATCATGAGTCTTTTAGAGTTGTCTTAGATCGTTGCATTGTTGGGAAGAGTTAAGTGTATCAAAGTAAGTCATCACATGAGTTTTGAAGTTTTGAAAGGGAAGTTGGGTAGAAATATGCCTATTTTTAGGGGTAGCTAGGTGGCGCAGTAAGTAAGAGTGCCGGCCCCGGCGTCGGCATGACCTGGGATCAGTCCAGGCCTCAGAAAATGAGCACCCACACATAAATAATGACTGGCCATGTAACCTTGAGCAAGTTACTTAACCCCAATTGCTTTAAAAAAAAAAAAAGAAGAAAGAAATATGCCTATTTTACCTTTTCCATTATAATTATTGAAATCTAGTGTTAGACTAGACCTGAGGTTATCTAACCTGATCTCTCAACCAACATACTTTTTGGAAAGGCTTCAAAATGTAACCAGTAATTTTTTTTGACAATTGCTTGCACAAATCTTTGTGTGGACTTAGATTTTTTTTCTTCTTTTTGGAGGGCATTTGGGGTTAAGTGACTTGCCCAAGGTCACATGGCTAGTTTTTGTGTTTTTATGTTAAGTGTCTGAAGCCAGATTTGAACTCAGGTCCTCCTGACTCCAGAGCCAGTGCTCTATTCACTGCGCCACCTAACCGCCCCGACTTAGACTTTTCCAATACCTGTCTGACTGTCATGCCTCTTCTTTTGACTTTTCTAAAAAGAAATGCATTTTCTTTCAGATGGATTTATCTTACTGACCAAAATTTGTGCATCCCAGCAAGTTCTTCCTTTGTTTATGGAGCTGTTCCTATTGGGGCCAGTATCTATGTGATTGGAGATCTTGATACAGGTTAGAATGTTATCGTGCATTTTGTTGAACCTCTTCCTGAATGATTTTTAGAATATTTATTTACATTTGTTCGTTTATATTTAGGTACCAATTATGACTATGTTCGTGAGTTTAAAAGAAGCACAGGCACTTGGCACCATACAAAGCCACTCTTTCCATCAGACCTTCGCCGCACTGGCTGTGCTGCCTTGCGAATAGCAAATTGCAAGCTTTTCCGACTGCAGCTTCAGCAAGGACTGTTCCGCATCCGTGTTCCTTCCCCTTGAATGCACTCTTGGAAATGGGATAGAAGCAAGAACCTGACACAGTGCACCAGAACCTAGCTTTATATAAGGCAGAACAGAGAGAACAACTAAAACTTAACTCTCTACACTGTGATTTGGTATGGTAACTCTTGGGGTTTTTTGTAATGCTTAAAAGCTAGAGCTTTAGCTCTTGTTGGGAGAGAAAGTAACTATTCCAAAACAACCTTGGGTGAATGAATGAACTTTTATAGTCAGAAGTTTATGGACTGATGGAGAATCATCAGTACCAGGAAACAGAAGGGAAATGGGGATTAATAGGATGTTAAAACTAAAACACTAAGGTGCATTTTCCCCAAAGGGGACTCCTTTTACTAAGTCTGCTATATTAAAGTAGGTGGCTTTGGTATACAGAAAATCTGTATATAAACCAATGTCTCTAAGCATACAATGAATGCTTTTCTACAGCAATCATGCCCAGCTCTGCCCTACAACTTAAGGTCTTTGCTTATGCCTGAGAAGATGAATGTGGACCCAGGTCTATTGGTTACTAGTGCTCTGTCAGGCGAACTTTAATATATATATATTTAAACATATATATAATATATTATGATCAGTTGCAACTAAAGTAATAATAGAATTCTATCTTTTTTAAGCGTTCCATCTGAATAGTCTAAAGATTCAGCAAATACATGATTCAGGAGGCAGCCCTCATGAATTTAAAGAAGCTGCTGACTCCTCTCTTATGCCAAGAGAAGACTTGAAATTATGCTCCATTATCTTCCTCTGAATATGAACCCAGATCTTCTCTGTCCCCGTAGTAGCTATCTATGGTTGTGTTCTTTTTCTCTTGCTTACTCATTTTTATTTATTTATTTTTGTTTTATTTTATTTTTAGCAGCTATTAGTGTAATCAAGTTCTAGTCCCAAGATATAGGGAATGATGCTCCTCCTTCTTACTGTTATTTTCTGAGGTCTGTCTTAGGGTCCAACCTTGGGCTCTACTCTCTACTTCTAACCCACAACTAGGGCCCCAGCCATGCTGTCCCATAAATTATATTGCTTCCTGTGGTCCCTCCAGTGGCTGCAAACTACGGTTGTCCTCTCTGCCTTGGAACTGAAACCAGGGACTCTCCTCTCCTGGAAGTGCCCACAGCCTGCAGGGTCCTCGCCCCTCTGCTATTGTACTCACCAGGTGGGTGCTGGCTCCTCCTCCTTCACAGCAGCAGCCCAGCCCTAGAGGTATCTGGTTAGCACAGCTGTGCTTGGAGTCCTTTGACAGTAGAGGGTCCTTCAATCATCTCCTACTCAGCAGTTGGACCCCCACACTGTCTGTGAGATGAAAGTTTCTAAGGCTATGACTGCCTACCAACCCCAGGTGCCTCCAGGGCTTATTATTTGTTGATTCCACAGATTTGGCCTGGAGGTGTTTGCACTTCATTCTGGCAGAGCCTATGCCCCTGGAACACCCTTGGAGGTTGCATCTCTCCTGGGGTCTTCTCAAGTTGTCTTAGGGGAGCTACTGTTCTACCCTGACTTTTGTTTATTTTCGCTGCTCTACATTCCTGCTGAGGTGATGTTCGGTCTTTTTTGTGGAGGAAATTTGGAAAACCAAAAGTTTTCTGACCTACTCCACCATCTTCCCAGATTCCTCTCAAAGACTTGAAATTATGAACGTCTTTCGTGTGATTTTTATTTCTGGGTCAGCATATTTGGAGTCATGAAGGATCTTAGGAAATAACCCTTCTTCCATCATCAGTTGACCAAAACTTATTGGTTTCATAGGTCTGAGGATTTAAATAAGCAAGAAAAATATTGACAAAAAAGCTGTATCAGATAAAATTTAAGGCTGCTAAGTTCTAAAGGAAATTGTCCAGGCAACATATCTTGGATTTAAAAACCATGTTTTTAAGGAAATCTTTATTCTAAAGCACATGAAGTCTTGTTAACTACTGTTTGGTTTGAACACTTAAGAATGCATTTTTGTCTAAGCAGTAGACTCTTCCCAGTATTGTTCACCATTGGGACTTCTTAGTCAAACTATGGTGGTGTGAGTAAAGATTGGCTGGTAGAATAAATTACCTACCTCAACTTAATTTTATTCTGTCGATAATACAACAAACTAAGCTTACATATCATGGTTGGGGAAAAAACAAATCCTCTTCCCTTTTCTCTTCTTCTGTCACCCCTAAAAACCCTACCTCTTCCCTAGCAAATAAGACCCTTCAGTTTAGCAGAACCTTTATTTTAATATGTTCTGTTTTCCACACTTAACTCTGACATCCTCCATTTGAAATCAGGGGCTTTATGATTGCTTCATAATCTGACCTTTATGCAATATCAGACTTTCTGACCAGCTTGATATGTTTAGTTTTTATTACTTTTTTTAACCATTTATTTCTCTTAGTATATGGTTGCAAATTCTGCTAGTGTCTGACCTAATTAGCAGGATCTATCTCAACATTTAATAAATGGTACACTTTGATTATAAAATTAAAAGCAAGAGTTTCTTGTAGAAACTTTTTGTGTGAAATATTTATATGCTGTCATAATGCATATAAAATTTTTTCCATCATGTTTGTCTACCAACTAGCAAAAAGTAAAAGGTGATTGATGTGCTTTTTTTTTTCCTCCTCCCATGCCTGGCAGAAGATAACAGTTTTACTGAAATGGATTCAAGTATATGTACTTTCTGACCAGGTGTGCACTATAAAGACTGTGCCAAAAGAATCCTGAAGAAGGCTGCATATAGCACAGTATCTTTCCCTTCTGGCCCTGAGATGTTTGTGTGTGAAGTTACCAGGTTTTGTATTTCACACTGGAAATTTATATGCTGCACTGAAGCCATTGGGCTGGCTTTGCTTGACAATAATGTTAGATAATTGTTTAAATTAAACCACATTTTTTTCCTCTTGGTGTATCCCAACACCAGTTGTTCTGTGCAAATTCTCATAATGATGTTATCTTTTAATCAAAGCAAGTCAACAATGAAGACACATTTCAAGTAAAGCCAAGAAGATGCCACAAGTTGAAGGAGTAGAAATTACTTTTAAAATTAGGTTACTAGTTACAGAAGAAAAAAATTCTCCAAAGATGATTTCCAGGCTTCAATATCTTGTGCCAGGTGTTCTCACCTAGAAATGCAGTGTTTGGCAAGTGATATTCAAAAAATAGCAGTTGAGATTTGTTTGATGAAGACTTTGGTATCTTGGTTAAAGCCCCTTTGTTTCTTTATTTTATGTGCGTGTGTGATTTTCTCAAGATTTTATAATGCTTCTCCAAATAATGATAGGAATAACAATAGCAGCTCATGTTTGAGGGGAAGAATCCCTTCAAAGGAGAAAATTCACAGGATTTTTTTTTTAGTTAACAAATTCCTACTTGCAATATTTCTATACCTTTGTAATTCGGTAATAAAAACAATTTTTTGAAAATCAGTTTACAGTGTAGCTACCCAAATTATGTAATGTTTGTGAAATAGACTTGCTACATGATCAAGTATGCAATAACCAACAAAAGCTGCTAAGTGCCAAACTATTATTTTAGCTGTATATACAAGTACTACAAATTCTTATGTTGAAGCGCAGGGATGTGTTTAGTTTCATTATGTTCTAAAATAGTGAAGTGGGGGTAAAATTAGAGCTACTTCAGTATTGGAAAATAATTTTAACTTGTTTTATGCAGGTTTGTGTTCAACACTCCACTTATGCCTTGAAATATTATATCATGATGGATGCATTTTTCAAACTCCTTTTTAATTAGATCACTTCTTCCAGTCATGTATATAGTGATTGGCAGCTGATAATAGGTCTTAAAGTTTTAAATATAAACACCTTCGGGTAAAAGTGCAATTCATTTTCATAATCTCACCTGTAGAAGGAGAGCTATCTCAGGTTGTCAGAGCAAGTGGACGTACTAAACAGCCTCTCCCTTAGGCTATGACATGAATTAGTTCTGTTTTTCCTATGGACACATGCTCTGGGGGTATTGTAGAAGATATTTATGTTTTAGTGGTGGTAATGAGGGAAAGAGATTAGACTAGATGACCTAAAATGATGAGTCTCTCCAAGAATGAATTTTCAAAGGAAATTTAAAAATTAGGATGAAGATACTTTTTAATTTTTGAGAATGCTTATATCCTGTGAAGAGAGTGAGTGTATGTATGTGTGTGTAGGTAGTTGTGTGCATGCCTATGAATTGTTTTGTATGTGTTTTAGCATGTATATTAATGTGTATTTGCTTTTTAAAATTTTAGTTCTGGTCTATATATGTTACCAACTTTTGGTGCTTCAGATTTACTGTAGAACCTACTGATCTTCAGTTTTAAACTGCTGTGTTAATGAATAATTAGGCAATAAAATCCATGTTGAGTATAAATATTGAGCACTGATAGCTTTTAATGAGTTTGCTAGGTTTTTGTGTTTTCATTAGTCGAATTAAAAAGCCTTGTTTACCAAGTAATTGTTGATGGTATGTTTTGTGCTGTACAGAGACATACTACTTAGGAAATGTCTAGGAGTAAAATTTAATTTAGTGGCAAACAGGCATGGAGAATTAGTATCTAGAAATAGGCCTTATTCTCTAGGGTACAACAAGGTAAAAATTCTCTGAAATGTGTTGGAAATAAGGGAACTTTAAATACGTATTTTTAAGTATTTTACTGTGTTACATTATAGTCTTATTAGTGGCACTTTTTGATGTGTTCAACTTGAAAGTGTCATTATCTTAATTTATAAATTGGTCTTGTCAACAAGGACAAATGCTATGTTGGGTGAGGTGGAGGAGCAAGTAACAAAATCAACTTTCTTTATCATTTGTGTGATACACAGAGAGGACTCTCTCCTCCCTAGTGCCCAAGAGATCCACTATTAATAGATTAGGAATTTAGGGAATTCCATTAACTCTTTTTGCTTCATTAGAATATTTGGTATATTTCTGCTGCAACATATAAAATCCATAATCTAAAACCATTTTCAGGAGGATGCTGAAAAAGATTGTATTAATTCCTTTTAGTGTGTTGGTATCTGGGAGGGATGGGAACTTGGTTGTGGCCAGTTTTTGTATCCTCTTGGATTGAAAGAAATAAACTGACAACACAGCCTTTGACCATTGAAAAGGAGCTGTCACTATCAGAACTACAAGGCCTGTTGAAAACTACCATGAAGTGAGGACCCTAGGACTAAGCAGATCCTTTTCTCTTTAATTAGCTGCCTCTGAACATTATGGAGTAATAGGCAGCCATTAAGCGGGTAACTAAGGGTTCATATAGCATCCAGAAAAGGCAAAGTCAGCAGACATCCCTGCACTAAATCATCTAACTAACCACATATTGAGCACTTACTGCATGTGGTGTTCTGGGAGTTGTAGGGATTATAAAGATAAAAGACAAGTTTTTGCCTACAGGAAACTTAAAGTCTAATTGAAGGTTCCTAAAGTATCCTGAAAGAAATATATGTTTATTACAAATGAGTGGCTCATATTGCTGGACCCTAGAATAAGTGGTTTTGTTTTCTGTATGGAAGGAGTTTAGGAATGTAGGAAATGTAGGAAAAATAATATAAAATAAAAATTTTGAAGTGCCTGTTGTATCTCCTTCACAATTTAATGGCATCCATTCTGTAACATAGGATATAAGATAGATAATAGATTAAACTTAAGAGTGTTGATCACGGATATTCTCATTGTTTCTGATGGGGATAAGGTTATCACCATTGTGCACATTTGAGAGGTCTTTCAGGTGCCAAAAATTACAGAAAGAAGTGTTGTGATTCTGTAGAAGAAACTAGGTCTTTAAATTTCCAGTTCACTGACCTGTTAAGAGAACCATAGCATTTTAGTACTGAAGGGGGCCTGAGAGCTCATCTAGTCCAACTACCTTGTTTTATGATGAGGAAATGGAGAATCAGATCTTTAAAGATAGACATATTTTGTTAAAGAGCCAGGAATTGAACCCAGGTCTCCTAAATCTAAGTCTAGTGCTTTTTTATTATACCCTGCTGCTTTTTTAAAAATGTATAATTATAAGGTAACCATTTCTGTTGTAAAGAGTTTGGCTACCCAAGTATGTTTATTGCCAAGTTTCCCAGATGTTTACAAAAGATCTCTTTATAATTTTAGGAAACTTTAGAATTTACAAAGGAAAAATGTTTGGGGGTATTTTGAGGGGGGGTGGGGAGAGGACTGTCTTGAGTTGCTGTACTCCATAAGGGAAAGAAAATTATATCTTCAATTAAGGAAATTATTTTGCATGTTTTCTAACATTCCTTAAAAACATCAGTCACAAATAAAGGGAAATTAAACCATTACAGAGATGATGATAACTTAGTTTACTTAGTTTTATGTCGATAGTGAGGCATGGTTAATAGTAGGTTGTATTTAAGAAGGCTGAACTGGAGATACAGATATTTTGCATGCTATAAAGAGTCAACCAAAATAGGACTTAACCACATCTACCATAGTTTTTTAGCAACTCAACTATTCAAAGCATTTATACATTTTATTTGTTTAAAGGGGATATACTTTCTAACAATATTTCTATTTAAAGTACCCCTCTTGCTACAGGCTTGGTTTTTGGTGGGTTTTGTTTTGTTTTGTTTTTTTGTATTTTGGTACATCATGATTATCAATTTGTAAAGCTAGCATACATTTTAGCACAATATGCTAAAAAGCTGGATTCTTCTCAACAATTGAGGTTTTCTAAATTATCTAATTTTTAAAAACTTATTCTGATTATTTTATAAGATCATATGTAAGTCAACAAATGAAACTTCATTGTAGAATCATTTAGAGTATTCTCTAAAGCTTATTTTGAGATTGAAATTTTGCTTTTTTGTTTCTTCGAAAATATGTAGTGCCCAGCTAGAATTTGACCTCTAATTTCCTCATTAGTAGTAAATCACTCATGGTCTGATAGATTTTGACACTTAGTATAGCCATTTTTATTGTCACAGAATGAATTAGATATGTTGAGAAAATAGGAACTATGAAGGCTATCCCTGTGACATAAAGTAAAACAAAGATTTGGCAGCTAGGCAATTAATTGAATTAGTAGAAATGACTCAGGATAATCCATGCTTTCCTCCCAAAAGATTGATTTGTATCATGACATTATTTCTTTAATAAAATATTTTTTGAAATATTTCAGTACACATCATGGTCTTTTAAAAATATCTTTTATTTCATTAGTCTTCTCCATCTTTTTCCAGCAAATTATATGGAACTTAAAGCTTTGGGTTAAGTTTATTAAAATCATTCCAGCAGCTTCATTTTCCTAAATAATAATTACAGCTACATACAGACAATCTTTGTGTAGATATATATGTAGAGAAAAAATGCTTTATCGTTTTTCCTGTTAATTTGACTGAGACATAGATGTATTTATCCCTTGTTTCTTTATTAGAAAATCTGTTCCTGTGTACCTCATTTTAA
Organism: Gymnobelideus leadbeateri; assembly: GCA_011680675.1. Classification (NCBI taxonomy): domain Eukaryota; kingdom Metazoa; phylum Chordata; class Mammalia; order Diprotodontia; family Petauridae; genus Gymnobelideus; species Gymnobelideus leadbeateri. The sequence continues at coordinate 256,940 of WOXC01001581.1, forward strand.
AAAATATATCTTCATATTCTGCCAACTTAGACTCCTTCAACAGAAGTCTAGAACCAGTCAGTGAACAGATTTGACTATTATTTCTTTAAGACTTATCTTTTGTATTTTCTTTTTATTTCCTCTGAAGTGCAGTTTCTGTTGAGAAAAGCAGTTCATAAATGGTAGCTTGAGCATTTTAAATAAGTTTGTTGTCTCATTCACCTTTAATTTTGATAGATACATCAAATTAAGATTACTAAATGTTTCCTCCTGTTTTGATAACCATGAGTTTTTAAATGTAACTATTAAAATATTTGGAATTATGTTGAAAATAGCTTCCAAGACATTTGGATAGTTGTCTGTTTTGGGCATCTCATACTGAAAACTGCTGAATTATCTAGTTTTTCTTTATTTTAAAAATTATGCACTTAACACTTAGCACCTGGCACATGGTAAGGCACTTAAGAAAGTGTTTATTGATTGATATATCTCTAAATCTTCCATTGGTTTTCATGGCAATAGGACTAATTTACTATAATTTTTTTTTTTTTGTATTCTGAGGAAATTATCTGGACTTCATCTTCCCAGTGTCTGTCAATTTATCTTAATTATAAGTTTGGTGCTTAAGAAGGTTTTTTAACTTTTCTAGGCCACTAGGGGAACTTTTCATGTAACTTGGACCAGTTATTTGGAATGTTAAAGATCCTTCTATGGTTGAAAAGAGTTAATGCCTTCTCCCCTCCCAAAGTACTCATCAGTCAAATAGCACTTACTTAAGCACCTCCTTTGTCCCAGGCCCTAGGCTAAGTGTCGAGGATGCAAACTTAAAAGTGAAAATTTCTGCTTTCCAGTTGTGTTCTGTTAGGAATACAATAAATATTAAGGAACATGGAGGGTCACAGAGATTATGAGTTGAATTATAGGATTATGGGGGAGAGGGGGCAAAAAGGGGTAGGGGAAGAAGTATTAAAAACCCATTCTGTGCCAAGCGCTGTGCTAAGTGCTTTACAAATTTGATGTCAGAGTCACACAGGTAGTACAGAGCTCTGATTTATATCCAAGTCCTGTGACTTCAAAACACTGTACCATAATTCCTCCCCACATAAAATAAATTTTCTAAATAATTAAATATTTTCCTTTTGCTGCCAATACTTTATTTTTAATGATTTTTATGGAAAATTTTCTCATCTTTTATATACTTCCCTAAATTCTTTTTTTTATAAGACTAGTTCTTTGTTTCCAGCAGAGGTTAAAAGAACAGGGGCTACTCACGAGCCCTATCCTTAGGCAACCTTTTGACTCCCTCCCCTTTTCCTGGAACCCACTAGATTAATACCAGACATAGTGTGGACACTTAGTCCCTTAGCCCACTGCAGCTTGGAATTTCTGAACTCTGGAGACCAGCCTTGGTCTCCCTGAATCTGGGATTACAGAATTAAAATATTACCACCTGGTCTGTCCCATAACTGTTAAGATGAACATAATTTAACCTGCTCTTAATAGTCGGTAATAGACCCTAGATAGTGATGCCCTCAGACACTACTGGAGTTTATAGAGCTGTTTGTTGCATTAAATTGCTCCTGGCTGCTTGGCTTTTTTGAGCTATTGTGTCTGCATTTTTGTCTCCTTTGTTCTCCACTGGCTTGTCTGTACAGTCTTTGTGTTTCCAACTAGTCACCCTCATTCCTTTTCTAGTTTTATGCTTTTAATCTTCTCATAAAGAGTAAATCGTTTCTGTGTGAGCAGTTTTTGTGTTTCCAACTAGTCACTGTCATTCCTCTTCTGGTTTTATGCTTTTAATTATCTCATAAAAAATAAATTGTTTCTGTGTGAACAGTTTTCCTGGGAGTAAAATGCTTGAGCTTTAGATCATGGACTTTATGGTGTTTTGTCAGCCATGAGCTTTTCTTCATATTTTACAGGTGTTTGGGCAAGTAGGTGACTTGAAGATGAGATTTTCCTCTGGTTCTTTCTATTCAAAAATAAATTAATATCCAGGTGGAAAGACAAGTGTGTTAAAGGACCTAGATTTGGATCCTAACTGCTGCTTTCTACCTGTGTTACCTTAGCAAGTCACTTAAACTCACTGGGCTTCAATTTCTTCCTTTTTAAAATAATGGGTTGAAAGCTTACACAAAAATGCCTGGTTTTAATACTCTAAAAATAAGAAGTATATTTTCAAATTCTGAAAGTTTAGTGACCAGAAGTGCTAGCTTTTTCCTATACATGGAAGTCATATGAAATTAAAAATTAAAAGGTGATGGGTTTTTTTTTTTTTGGTTGCTAGGGAGAGGAGGCTGAATTATATCCAAAAAATTATTTGAAGACTAGAATATTAAAATATCTTGTTTCTGAAACTCTTACTGAGCAATTGTTATTTAGCTCAGAAATTATTATTTACCTCAAAAGAGGCTAAAGGTTTATAAGTCTCTGAACAACAAACAGCAAATCTGTGATGCCTCTAGTGTTTTGGTCATATGATTGGTCTCATTGTATACACAAAGTTAGATTTCCTTTATTGTTATCCATGCCCACACAAAGAGCTAGTTATTAGATTTCTGGAAAATATCAGGATTTAGAAATTTGGCAAAATGTTCAGTCAGTATTATACAATAGATGAAGCGGTGGCTCTGAAATCAGAGAATTCAGGTTCGAATCCCAGATTTTACCATCTGTGTGACCTTCCCTGTGTCTTAGTTTATAAAATAAGGAGATTTGACTGGATAGTCTCCAAGGTCTCCTTTAAAACCTAGATCTATAATCTTATGAGAAAGTATAAACTTGTCATCCTCCTTCCTCTACAGAAGAAAGAAATCTTCTGGAGCCATCCCTTTTGTACTTTTAATATTCAGATCCAAGTTAATGATTGACTCAGAAAGTATTGATTTGAAAAAAACAAAATAGTGTTTTTACAAATCTGGATCATTTGAAGGAAATATAGATGGGAGGCTGATTACAGCTCAGCATAAAGACTTTTCAGACAAAATTGTCCACATCAGTCAGCTTCCTGAGTAATAAACTTCTCCTTTTCTTCCCATCCCTACCAGCTTTCAAATGTAGGGATTTTTGCATTAGGTTCATGGTCAGATTAAATATATGTGGGGTTTTTTTCATAGATCTGTATTTGATTATCTTTTGTTTTTACACCATCTAGAGTTAACGCCCCTTATCTTCCAGAGAGCCATCCCTTAAAACAAAGAAAAAAAAATTTTTTTTTTTTAGTAAAAAAGAGGAAGAAGAGAAAAATCAACAAAACCAACATGAACCATTTTTTGAGGGAAATTATTTTGCAGGGGAGAGGAAGGGATGGAAAATGCTCAAATTAAGAACTTGATTTGCTGTTCAGAATTTGGATTATTCTCTGTGTAATTTTTCTTCTTAGTTTTACTAAACCAAGCAAGCTTTAATCTTTAGTCTACAAAAGTGATTCTCAGAATGTTATCTCTACCATGCTTTTCAGTCAAATGTCTAAGAACATTGTATTTGGCTTTAGATAAGCCACATCTTAAAATCTCAGACAATTGTGATACTCGAAGACTTATCACCTTGGACAAGTCTCTGTGCTTCAGTTTATTCATCTGAGTTGGACTAATGATTTCTAAATTCCTTCCAGATCTCAACCAAGTGATTCTAATGTTTGCCTATCAGAACTGGTGAACAACCACAAAAGGATGATAGTTTTGATAGTTGTTTTTGAAGGCACCTTAAATAGCAATTTATGCTTGTATCTTTTCTGATCTAATGCCTCACAGATTTGAACATTTGGAAATCTACTTATTTCTTTGGGATCCTTGGGAATTGATGAATGGATTGTAAATTATATCATCCTTTGATAATTTTTTCTAAAATCTTTGGAATAGTTTCTGTGATCCTGTGCCTTGTCTTTAATTTTTCATGATGAATCTCATTGTTCAATTTTAAAATTTTATAAGTAAGGAGCTGTATAGCATTTTCTACTTAAGCCACTGTCCTTGACAGGCTATGCTAAGAACTTAGCATGATCATCAAGATGGTAAATTCACTAACTTGGAAATACACATTTATCTGGAGGTAATTTATGAGGGCTTAGATGCCCTTTTATTTTAGTGTGTTTTTCATTTGTCATCTTTTGTCTGATCTGTTGCTTGTTTGTTGTTATTTTTTTTTGTTTGTTTGTTTTAAGCAATTGGGGTTAAGTAACTTGCTCAAGGTTACACAGCTAGTTATTTATGTGTGGGTGCTAATTTTCTGAGGCCGGGACCAATGCCAGGTCCTCCCGACTCCAGGGCCGGTGCTCTTACTCACTGCGCCACCTAGCTGCCCCTGTTGCTGGTTTTGCTATTCAAGTTTCATTAACCAGAGCTATTCCTGGAGTAGTCCCTTTTGAGGGAATTAGCCCTTCCTTCAAAAGATGTGCTTTTCATTTTCCTTAAGGGTGTTTAAGGGGCCTTTTTTAAGAGATGAAAAAAGAATTCTCTTGGCCACTTTTCATGTCATATTCATCTCTTCCCCAAATCCCTGCCCCTATACTCTGATTCTGTATCCATTTCTCTTAATTGTTTGTGATATATCAAAAAGGCACTCTTTTAAGACTAATGTGGCTCATAAATGCCTTAGAGAGACACTTTTAATTACCATAGTCAGCTAGTCTTGGAGGGGCTGTTATCTATACACCTGGACACAAGATTAGGTTTTAAGAGCTGACAGCTCACCCATGTTCTCTGTAGGGACCAGTCCAAGAATTGAATGAAACCCTGAGAAAACTCAAGCTATTTACCCAGACATCTTTTAGATGTCTTAGGCCTTTTGAGTTCCCCAGTCCTGTTCCCATACACCAAGTATAATCTGGGAAGCTTTGGGGGCTATTTTTGAGAGTGGGACAATAGGGAATAATCCAAAACCCATTACTGCCTTCTAATTAGGTAAGCATTCTTCCTTATCAGTCTGTTGGCTAGCTACTTCAGCAAGCAGCCAGGTGGCCAGATCCTTGGAAGATCTAATGTTCCTTGGTTACACTAGATTGTCACCTGCTTAATGCATGAAAATGGTCCTTGATGTGTATTGACAACAGACGCTGTATAGTACGCATTTACTTTTGCAGAAATACTGGCTGTAGGGTGAAGAAGTAATTTATGAATTTTTATCAGTATTTTAATTAATATTTGTCTTAAGCAATCAGTTTCATCATTCACATTTAGTTCTAAGTAATAAACCTGTATCCAAACTTTGAATTGAGTATGAAATTATAATCTCTTCTTTACAACAATAATAGATTACATTACAACTTATGTGAAAGTAAGGGGTTTGGGGGGGTTGTTTTTGCTTCAGAAGCATTTCTAGACTATAGAATAACATTTGGAAGCTCTGATTCTGGCGCACATATATGTGTGTGTGTGTGTGTGTGTGTGTGTGTGTATATATATATATGTCCAGAGACTTTTTGAAGTGTTTTAAGTTTGGGAATGTGGGGTCAAGGTGTCCTAAACTCAAACTATTATGTGACATAAGTGTTTGCCACCTTTTAAACTATTAAATACCATGAGATTCAAAGTATAAGAGAATTAAACTTCATGTTTAGATTTAGTTACACCAGGAAGTGTATAAGTGACCTTTGTAGGGGTGAGCATAGAAGAGCACATTATAATTGCTTAATCACTCAACAGGCATGTATTATACAATTAGTAGGTTTTGTTGTTTGTTTTTTAATCCATAGGGTATAATCAGTTTTCTTTTTCTTTTTCTTTTTTTTACATTTTAACCTATTCTATTTATTGCAAATCATTCAGTCTGTCCCTTTCCTTACCCTTGTTTCTAGTTACCAACAGAAGTGATTTCAGTGTTTTTAAAAATCATGTATTTGTTATGTTATAAGTATACATGCAGCTCAGTAGAACTGATAGCAGAAATGTTAAACTAGTTACTGAGAAATTCATGTAGTATTTTGAATTGTGTTTGAGAAAGTCATAGTGTTCCCCAAACATTGTCCCCCTCCCTGCAGTGGAGTTGGTAACTGTAGCACCTTTGGCAGATAGAAAGGCTTCCTTTCTTGTGGTATATTAATTGTGACCTGTAGAGACTATTGCAGTTTGTGAATGAGAAGCATACATGAGACTTGAAATGTGTAAAGTTGCTGTATAATCTTTTCCAGAAATAAGACAGCCTACTCTTGTCTTCTAAAGCAGTTTAACTCTTTAAAAATCGGTAACTTCTCAGATATTTCTGTTCTGTAACAATTTTTCTTTTCTTTTAATAATGCCATGAGGATGATATTTGCTAATATAAATTTCTAACGGATTTCATTCTGTCAAGCACAAATAAGCCTTACGTAGTTTAAACATAATGTGGATATTTTCTGATATGGGACAGCTGAGTGAATATTGGCTTTCTAAAGAGATTTGCAGCTTTCATAAACTAACAGAATTCCAAGTTATAAGGCATAGTTAAGCCTGTCTTCAGATGAAGTTACATTATGCATGATGAAAATAATATTTAAAGAAAATGTGCAATTCTAATGGTACTTTGTGACCTACTGAAAACTGATTTACAGCAGAAATAATTATAGTAAGGTTAGTTTTTTGAAACTTCTATATAGAGTTAAAAAGCTTAAAAAATAAAAAGTAATGGCTGAAGTGACAGTCTCCAAATTTAGTAGGATATAGTTGTCTCAAGAATTTCTAATCTGTTGGAACAATTGTATTACTGGGCTTTAATTAAATGCCATGTTTCACATCTGAGGTCCAAATTAGTTTTATTCATGGAATAATTGTCTATTCCTTTACTAGTATAGAATTGTTCAAAATCAGAAGCGTTTTTTATCTATAATCTTTCTTAACAAATTGCTTTATGGTTTACAAGTAACACTGATGCAAAAAGGATATGTTCACTTTCTTGGATTATGTAGCATTTATTTTGTTTACATGTTCAGTATAAAGTTGGATAACTAAGGGATAAGTCCGTTAGTTAAGCACTTAAACTGTGCTTTGAGGACTTTATTGCCATTGTCCTGTAATATTGTACCAAGGATCAGTGAAAGTGTTTTATCTTTTTTAATGTAGTTTGTACTGACTGGATTTTATAATTGTGAGAAATCAGAGTGTTGTATTTTGATCTGAAATTTGTGCATGGTAATTTTCTTTTGTTTATTGGAGGTTCATTTAAAACTTGAAATATTTTTAGAAGGGTACAGACCAAAATGAATTGTCTTAGAAGTGTTTAATAAACTAACCAAATAAAACCATTTCATTGGAAAAGGTATTTTGTTGTTTCTGAGATTCATGTTGGCTCCTTTAAAAAAATTTTTTTTAATCTGCTTTGTTCCTGATTTATTTCCACCTCCTTTAAATTAGAAACAATCCAGCTCAATCCATATAGTTATTAGTTCTCTACTTTCTGGCCTATGGGAGGAGGCGGGGGTGGGAGTGGGGATGTAACTTGGCAGCCCCTTCGAATTCAGTGAAGTCTGGATTACGTCAGAGGAGAAATGGAAGGGTGTAAAAGTTATATGAAATGCTCCCTCTCACCAGGCTGGTTTTAAGCCAGTTCTTTTTGTTTTGTTTATTTACTTGTAGCGTTTCATTTTTTAAAATTCGGAATTCCAAATTCTTTTTGAGTTCCAATTTCTCCCCCTCTCTTCTATCCTCTCCACCCATTGAAGAGACAAGCAATGATATCCATCATACATATGAAGGCATGTAAAACATTTGTTACCTGTGTTTCCAAAAAAAGGGGAGAGGGGAAGAAAAATAAAGTGAAAAACAATATACTCTGCAGTACAGAAAACTGTGGTGTTCTGAGCTTGTTTTATACTGTTGCTCATTTTCAAGAATCTGAAAAATAGAATTTTAATATAGTTTCTTTTGTTTCTTTGCCCATAATAGAAGCATTGTTGGTAATTTAAAATATGGGAGCATCTGGGGGAACTCAAAGAACATAGAGCTTGTGTTAGCATTTAAAAAAAGAAGAGATGAACATTTTCATTTGATAGAAGGCTTAGAAATAATTTTGAGAAATTTACCCAAGGCTTTCTCTCTGATACAGGTAACATTTATTGAGGGCCTACTAGGTATGGGGCACTGTGCTAAGCACTGAGGATACAAAGGAGAAAAAGTACAGCATATATAAAAGGAAGCAGTGGGGAGAGGGGAGCATTGAAGTGGCGGACTAGAAACCAGGCAAAACAGTTAGTGGCAAATGAAGAAATGGCTAGGATTTTGAGTCCTCTACAAAGGGAAACTAAAGGAGGAGAGATTTTTTGCTTTACCCTCCAGTTAGCAGGGGGAGAAGCAACTGTGGGTACTGGTGAGGAGTAGCAAAACTGAAGCAATCTCGATGTTGATGAGTTTTTTGGTCTTCAGCTTACCTTGGGATGGGAAAGGGCTATTGTGGGGAGTGACATGACATGCTGATGATGGAGTAAAAATCAAGCAGAGCAGCTATTGTTCAATGATTCAAACTTCCAGATGGCATGGCTACCTCACCACAAATTTTCTCTTAGTTTTATACTGCTTTTAAACCAAGACTTGCACTAAAGTTCTACTTTAACTCTTCATTGTAGCGTGGAGATGATCTTGGGTTCTTGAAGGCTATGTTAGATGCAGGCCTCTGGAAAATGGAAGACTTCAGACAAAAGTAATGGATTATATCTCCTTTATTTGTTGAATTCCTATCCATCCTCTAAGGCTTAGTTCAAGTGCACTTCTAGGAAGTTTCCAGTGAATGATTGCCCTCCCTTACTCACAATCTGACATGACTTGACTCTCACATAGAAAAGTATAAACAAAATGCTAATGCAGTGGAAAAAATATATGTATATGTGTATATATATATATATATTTTTTTAGAAGGGGGAAGGCAGGTCAATTGGGGTTAAGTGACTTGCCCAAGGTCACACAAGTAAATATCAAGTGTCTGAGGTTGGATTTGAACTCAGATACTCCTGACTTCAAGGCTAGTGCTCTATTCACTACCCCACCTAGATGCCTCAAAAATTCCTTTTTTGTAATTTTTTTTTAACCAGGAAATTTATGGGTACGCTCTGGCACTATTTGTCATGAGAACAAACCCCAAAGTCTGAAATAGTTTTAGAAAAATTGTTCTTGGTAGAGGAGGAAAGCTGAAAGAAGACTTCCTGTCCAGTCTCTTCAAGGTTTACATTATATAGGATTTCAGAGAATACTAGCATAAGAGCCTCACCTGGTAGTTAAGCAATTTTTGTTGAGAGGGCAGTTTCCTCTGGCAAGGTCCATTGAGATATATGGCACAAACATTCAAATTGGGGGAACCCAAAACATAAGCAACTGGGTAGACCCAAGACCTGGGTAGGATCCATGGATTCCCTGCAGCTGTAAAGTTTCCCTGAGAGCATCTCTGAGGTCAGCTTGATATCTGCAATATGCTTTTGGATCAGACAATTTTCTAGCCACTTCAAGTTAGTTACAAATAATATTACTACAATGATGGTGAGACAAATCCAAATGACTCATGATGAAAAAAAATGCTGTTCACCTCCAAAGAGAGATGAACTGTGCAAATTGAAGAATAATTTTCTCACCTTTCTTGCTTTTAAAAAAATGTGAGGCTAATATGGAAATGTTTTGCAATATAATTGTTATATTGCTTGCCTTAGTGAGAGGGTGAAAGAGGGACAGAGAATTTAGAACTCAATTTAAAAAGAAAAGAATTTAAAAAAATAAATGTTTTTGGAAAAAATAGTATTAACAAATGGTTTTTCAAACAGTGTAATAAAATATTTCTCTACAGCCCATTACCAGACTATACATGCTATGAAGGCAAGAAACCATGTGTTTTCTAGTATTAGGAATTAAGAATTCTATCCAGGGGCAGCTAGGTGGCACAGTGAATAGAGCACCAGCCCTGGAGTCAGGAGGACCTGAGTTCAAATCCAGCCTTAGACACTTAACACAAAAACTAGCCATGTGACCTTGGGCAAGTCACTTAACTCCAGTTGCCCTCCAAAAATTTAAAAAAGGGGGCCACTAGGTGACACATTGAATAGAGCACCAGCCCTGGAGTCAGGAGGACCTAAGTTCAAATATGGCGTCAGACACTTAACACTTACTAGCCATGTGACTTTGGACAAGCCACTTAACCCCAATTGCCCCTCCAAAAAGCAAAAAAAAAAAAGTTCCATCCAATCCAATCCTCATTGTGTCCATGAAACTCACACACATAAAATAACTTGCTGAGTAGCAGAGGTAAGATTTACCAGTTCCAAATTCAGTACTCTTACCACTACACCATGCAAAATGAACTTTTTAACTTCCTCAAGAGTCTTCCATAGTAACCTTACTCTGTACAATATATCATCTTAATAAATACTTGAAAAGTGCAACTGTCATCCAAAGGTTAAGCTAGCTAAATTTTGAAGAATCTTGACCAGGAAATTTTCTACCAGGTAATTAATTTTTTAGTCACTGGTTATTCAAATGCCCCAAATGATAAAATAATTTCTTTTGAAGTGTCATATCTAGAACAAGACTATTCTGGCATTTCCACCAATAAATAAAAGAGCAAATCAATCTTAGCCCTAATGGGCAGAACTAAGACTTATGTATGGCAATTTTAGGGAGATATTCTTTTGAATTACAGGAGGAAATAGGCAATAAAACTATACTAGTGGGGAACCTCAACTTTCCCCTCTCAGAACTAGATAAATCTAACCAAAACATAAACAAGAAGATGGTGAATAGAATCTTAGAAAAGTTAGATATTCTAGACTTCTGGAGAAAACTGAATGAAAATAGAAAGGAGTAGAGTTTTTTCTCAGAAGTACATGGCACCTACACAAAAATTGACCATGTATTAGGGCATAAAACCTCACAACCAAATGCAGAAAAGCAGAGATATTAAATGTATCCTTTTTTATTTTTTAAATTTTTTTAATTTTTTGCTTTTTGGAGGGCAATTGGGGTTAAGTGACTTGCCCAAAGTCATATGGCTAGTAAATGTGTCCAGTGTCTGAGGCTGGATTTGAACTCAGGTCCTCCTGACTTCCGGTCTGGTGCTCCATTCACTGTGCCATTTAGCCACCCCAAATGTATCTTTTTTTAGAACATGATGCAATGAAAATTTAATAAAGGGCCATTGAAAGGTAAATTAAAATTAATTGGAGGGGTGGCTAGGTGGCAAAGTGTGTAGGAGTGCTGGCCCCGGAGTTGGGATGACCCAGGATCGGTTCCAGCCTCAGAAAATGAGCACCCACACATAAATAATGACTGGCCATGTAACCTTGAGCAAGTTGCTTAACCCCAATTGCTTTAAAAAAAATTAATTGGAAACCAAATAATCCTGAATAATGAATGCATCTAAGAACAAATCACAAATACAATTTCATTAAAGAGAATGACAAAAATGAGACAACATACCAAAATTTATGGGATGCAGTCAAAAGCAGGACTTAGGGGAAAGTTTACATCTCTAAATGCTTACATCAATAAAATAGAAAAAGAACAGAGCAACGAACTGGGCATGCAACTAAAAGAAAAACCAGAAACAAAAATCCCTAATTAAAAACCAAACTGGAAATCCTGAACATCAAAGGAGAGATAAATAAAGTCAAAAGTTAAGAAAACCATTGAATTAATAAAACTGAGGGCTGATTTATGGAGGAGAGGGGAGAATAAAATAGATAAATCATTGGTTAATTTGATTTTTTTTTAAAGAAGAAAACCAAATTACCAATATCAAATATGAAAAGTGAATTCACACCAATGAAGAGAAAATTAAAGCAATTACTAGAAGCTTTTGCCCAACTATATGCCAATAAATTTGACAATCATGCATGATTGGATGAGAAATGGATGAATATTTACAAAAAATGTAAATTGCCCAGATTAACAGAAGAGGGAATACTTAAATAATCCCATTTTAGAAAAAGAAATTGAACAAGTCATCAATGAACTCCCTAAGGAAAAAATCCCCAGGGCCACATGCATTCACAAGTGAATTCTATTAAATGTTTAAAGAACAGTTCCAATACTATATAAACTATTTAGAAAAATAGGCAAATAAAGAGTTCTACCAAATTCTTTTATGACACAAATATGGTGCTGATATCTAAACCAGAAAGAGTTAAAAGAGAGAAAGAAAATTATAGACCAATTTCCCTAATGAATATTGATGCAAAAATTTTAAATAAAATACTAGCAAGGAGATTACATAGATATATCACAAGGATCATATACTATGATGAGGTGGGATTTATGCCAGGGATGCAGGGCTAGTTCAATATTAAGAAAATTATCAGCATAATTGACCATATCAGTAACAAAACCAATGGAAATCATATTATTATCTCAATGGATGTTGAAAAAGCTTTTGACAAAATACAACACCCATTCCTATTGAAAACACTAGAAACCATAGGAATAAATGGAGTTTTCCTTAAAATAAGTAGTATCTATCTAAAACCATCTGTAATGGGGATAAGCCAGAAGCCTTCCCAGTAAGATCAGGGGTGAAGAAAGGATGCCCACTATCTCCACTATTATTTAATATTTTACTGGAAATGTTAGCTATCACAATAAGAGAAAGAAACTGAAGGAATTAGAATAGACAATGAGGAAGCAAAACTATTACTTTTTGCAGATGATATGATGATATACTTAGAGAATCCTAGAGAATAAACTAAAAAACCAGTTGAAATAACTTGAACAATGTAGTAGGATATTTAAATAAACCTACACAAATAATAAGCATTTCTATATATTACCAACAAAGTCAGAAGCAAGAGATAAGAGAAATTCCATTTAACATAACTGTAAATAACATATAATACTTGGGAGTCTACCTGTCAAGACAAACCCAGGAACTACATAAACATAATTACATAATGCTTTTCACTCAGATAATGTCAAATCAAAGCAATTAGAAAAATATCAATTGCTCATGGGTAGGTTGAACCAATATAATAAAAATGACAATTCTACCCAAATTAATTTATTCAGTGCCATACCAATCAAACTACCAAAAAATTATTTTATAGAGCTAGAAAAATATAAAATTCATCTGGAAGAACAAAAAAGTAAAGAATATAAAGAGAATTAATTTTTTTAATGTGAAGGAAGGTGACCTAGCTATACCAGATCTCAAACTATGTTATAAAGCAATTATCATCAAAAACAATTGGGTTATTGACTAAGAGTGGTAGAACAGTGCAATAGAGTAGGTACACAATATTTTTGTTGAGTCATTTTAGTTGTGTCTGACTCTGTGACCCCATTTGGGCTTTTCTTGACAAAGATCCTGGAGTGGTTTGCCATTTCCTTCTCTAGCTCATTTTACAAATGAGGAACTGAGGCAAATAGGGTTAAATGACTTGGCCAGGATTACACAGCTAGTAAGTATCTGAGGCAGGATTTGAACTTGTGTCTCCCTGACTCCAGGACTGGCACTCTGTCCACTGTGCCACCTGGCTGCCCAGTAAATAGAATGACAAAGAAAAAAAATTTTTAAAGGGAAAGGACCTATTTGTAGAAATATCTTTATAGCAGTTCATTTTGTGATGACAAAGAATTAGAAATTTGAGGTGATGTCCATCAACTAGGGAATGGCTAAACAAGTTGTGGCATATGATTGTGATGGAATACTATTGTGCTTTAAGAAATGACAACTAGGATGATTTCAGAAAAACCGGGACAGACTTGCATTAACTGATCATTGTACACAGTAACAGCAATGTTGTATGATTATCAACTGTCAATGATTTAGCTATTCTCAGCAATACAATAATCCAGGACAATTCCAAAGGATTCATGATGAAAAATGCTACCCACTCCAGAGAAAGAACTAATGGGAGTCTGAATGCAGATCATAGCATATGATTTCTCACTCTATTTTTTTTGGTTTTTCCCCCTGGGGTCTGTTTTCTTTTACAACATGACTAATGTAGAAATAGTTTGACATGATTAGACATGTATAACCATATCAAATTGCTTACCATCTCAAGGAAAGGGGAGAATTTGGAACTCAAAATTTTTAAAAATCAATGTTAAAAAATATTTTTACATGTAATTTGGGAAAATAAAATAGTATTTTTAAAAAGTAAAAAATTAAGTGTTCTGCTTTGGGGAGAAGGCTTTGATAGAAAGATCCTACATTGATCCAAACTCAAATGTTCTACATTAGGCCTGTCCCCGATCACCTCCTGTCCCCTCCCCACCAACTATTTCCTAAATTTCCTCTCTTATGTATATCTTTATACATCCACTCAAAAAGTAGATGTATACAGTACTTAGTATTTATCTGGCACTGTGCTAGGTAGGCACTGGGCTGAAAAGAAAAAATATACAATAGTCCCTATACTCAAAGAACATATAGTCTATTTGGGCGAAACAACTTGTATGCTGATAAGAAAATACAAAATTACACCAAAGAAATACAAAATAATTTTCAGAAGAGGGGACAGTAGTACCTAAGGAGGATCAGAAAAGGTATCCTATGGGGAATGGCTTTTAAGCTGGACCCTAAAAGAAGCTAAGGCTTCTAAGACAGTGAAGTGAGGAGGGAATACATTCCAGGTATGGGGAACTGAGATGAAAGAATTTACAGGAAAGAAAACCCCAAAAGACAGAGTTTTTATTAATTAGGCTAGCCATCAATCAATAAATTGATGGTCAGTGGTTTTTCTCAGTTACCAAAGATGCCAAGGAGACCCTGAATACCTTAAATACCTTCTGAAAAGGAACTCCCATGACAAGTGAAACTCAATTCTGATCAGTGGACATTTAATGAAGAGGTGGGCTAAAAATCTTCAGCTCCTCCAGCTGAGGATGTGGTTTGATCTTAAGACTCAGCAGCCTCAAGGTATCTGGGCAAGGGAAAGCTCTCTCCATCCTGGACTTCTCTAATTAGTTTTCTCCTTCATAAGCTGGGTTACCCAGAACCTAATCTTTATACATCCACTCACAAAGCGGCTGTATACAGTACTTGGTATTTATCTGGCTCTGGAGGGGACCTAGCACAAAGGGTTTCTCCTCCAGACAAAGCCTCACCCAGACTAGATTCTGTTAATACTCCAACAGAATTTAGTTTTCCTAGCTGGGTAGGATCCAGCCCACCAAGTTAGCAAACTGAGTCTTGAGGGCTAGGAGTAAAGTCCTCAATCAGTCATGCCCTTCAGGGACTGACTGACCTTTTAAAGAGTCGGGTTTTAACAGAAATAAAAAGGGAAAGGTAAATCACAAATTAACAATTAGCTATTAACACAATGGCATTATATTAATTTCTCTCAGAACATTTGCAAAATCATAGAGATGGAAGATAGAATTTCAGATAGAGTGAATGAATACCAAATTAGCCAATTTGTCTGAAGCCTGGAGTTTGTAAAAGAAAGGAATGTACAATAAGCCTGGAAAAGTAACTTGGAGTCCAAAGGCTTCAGTATAAAAAGCCACTCTACCTCCTCCCCTTATGTAAAGTTAAATCTAAACTGTTCTTTTTGAAAAAGGTAGTCATCTTCCAGTCGTAAATTCTATCTTATCTAGTCTCGGTAATTATCTGTGCAATCAGATTTGCCTCCTTCCGTTCAGATCTTTAGTCCCCCTAACAGCCACATGTGTACACAGGCATGCAGCCACCTAAGGTCACGGATATTATTGCTGGCTCTCTTTTTACATGCTATCTCCCATGACACTGCTCTACCATGTTGTGCTAGATTTGTGCCTGCTAATTCCTACGCCCACAGCCTACGGGGATAATTTTTCTCTTCCTTTTTTTCAGTGTTCATCTCATTTGACTAGATTTTCTAAATTTCCAAGCAGATAAGTTTTTCTGGATCTTTTTAGGGGTGCTCTATCCCCTGGTCAAGAGCCCACTGTTCCTGTATATCAAGTCATAGCAGAGAAATCTAAGTCCCAATCTCAGGAGTCATCATCCTTAGTCAGCTGCTTGCTTCCTAAATTTGCTTCTCTGTTTTGAATCCCCTACCTTCAATCAGCAGTATAATTGAAAAAAATCATCTGTGCCCCTTTCACTCACACCCCTAACAAGGTCTTTGAGATTTTGTATAGCTCTTAATAGTCCTTAGAAGGGCTTTCTAGGTTCTTTCAGGTAATATAATTTGTCCCTCTATAAATGACCAGAAGTGGATTAGTCATCAAGTTTGCCAGATCAAATCCCAGGTACATGTAGATATGTCCAGATTCTCCACATGAAAGGATCTCTGTGATAGAGAATCATTACCATTCCTCTTCCCCAACCCTTGTTAGATGAGCTCTCATCTATAGATCCATATTGTCTTTATTTGAAACACAAGAAATTGCTACATCCAGAGATGATCTAGGTCTGCCATCTACAGGAAGAGCTTCATAGCTATTCTATACCTCCAAATGTTCAGCAATCCTTTCCTCCTCCTTGCCTTGGGTCATCTATGACTCAAATGAAATCTTCCCTTTGCCTCTTCATATATTTTTTTTCTTTATTTCCCCTTGAAGCACTTGTTTCTTTCTTTCAAGTAACACTTCAATTTCCTTGATAACCTAGAGAGTAGATAAGCATTCCTTTAAGGAATGTTGCTTATTTCTTTTTTGCATCACTGCCCTTTCCCAAAGAATCCTTTCTATATTAGAAGCCTTCCTTGTGACAAAATAACCTATACATTGACCAAGCTGTCCATGTTTGACAATAGAAGCCTCATTTTCCACTTATAGTCCATGAGGATGTATGCTTCACTATCATTTTTCTTAAATCAACTGGTCACTGTATTGATGAGACTTTTGATCTCCTTCAGTGTTTTCCTTGTGTTAGGTAGCACAGTGAACACAGTGTTAGACCTAGAATCAAGAAAACATGGGTTCAACACAAAATGGATTATTTTGATTACATTAAATTCAAAAGCTTCTGTACAAACAAAGCCAATGTAACCAAGATCAAGAGGGAGGTGGGAAATTGGGAAAGAATTTTTACAACCTATGTCTCTTATAAAGACCTCATTTCTAAAATATACAGAGAATTGAGTCAAATCTATAAGAATACAAGTCATTCCCCAATTGATAAATGGTCAAAGGATATGAACAGTTTTCAGAGAAAGAAATTAAAGATATCTATAAGCATATGAAGAAATGCACTAAATCACTATTGATTAGAGAAATGCAAATCAAAACAACTCTGAGGTACCACATCTCTCCAGTCAGATCGGCTAAGATGACAAAACAGGAAAATGACAAATGCTGGAGAGGATGTGGGCAAACTGGAACACTAATGCATTGCTGGTGGAGTTGTGAACTTATCCAACCATTCTGGAGAGCAATCTGGAATTATGCCCAAAGGACTATAAATAATTTCATACCCTTTGACCCAGCAATACCACTTCTAGGGTTATATCCCAAAGAGATCATAGAAGAGGGAGGAAGACCCATATGTACAAAAATATTTATAGCAGCTCTTTTTGTGGTTGCAAAGAATTGGAAATTAAAGGGGTGCCCATCAATTGGGGAATGGCTAAACAAGTTGTGGTATATGCATGTAATGGAATATTATTGTGCTATAAGAAACGAGGAGGAGACAGTTTTCATATTTACCTGGAGAGGCTTATACAAACTGATGCTGAGTGAGAAGAGTAGAACCAGAAGAAATTTGTATACAATCACAGACACAACATATGTGTGATGACCAACTATGACAGACTGGACTCTTCTCAGCAATGCAGTGATATAAGTCAATCTTGAAAGACTCATGAAGGAGAGAGATGCGACATCCAGAGAAATAACTAGAAAGAACTGAGCTTGAATCCTGATGGAAGCAAACTAATTGATCTTTTTCTTTTCATTGTTTGGTTTTATTTCTTCTTTACCATTTTTCATCCCACCTAGTACAATACGCCTTTGTAATTGGACTAATGTCTAATATGAAAGTATTTGCAGATCCTATACTGGACTATATGCTGTCGTGGGGGGTGGGGGGAGGGAGGGAAAGGAAATTTGAAACTCAAGGAACTATGGAATTGAATCTTGTTAACTAAAAAGTAATTAATTAATTAATTTAAAAAAAAAAACATGGGTTCAAATCCTCCCTCAGATACTTGCTAGTTTTTTGGCCATGGGTAAGTCACTTAATCTCTGTACCTCAAATAGGGGTGAAAATAGAATCTGCCTCCCAAATGAAATAATATTTGTAAAGTACTTTGTAAACATTAAAGTGTTATATGAATGCTATCATGTTCATAATATAGATCATTCTCCCTCCTACTCCTGCTTATTTCATTCAGATAAAATAAGTCCACATTGCTTTAAATTCTTCATATAAGTCACTTCTTAGGACAACAATTATATTTTATATGCATTTAAAAGATGCATTGCAGTCCAGCCTCAGACACTTAACACTTACTAGCTGGTGTGACCTTGGGCAAGTCACTTAACCCCAATTGCCCTCCAAAAAAAAAAAAAAGATGCATTGCTTTAGCTCTTTTACTTTCTACTATACTTTGGAGACCAGCTTGTACTTTGTATATGCATAGTCATTACAAAGCTGATGGAAAACCAACAGAGTTCATTTTTTGTGTAAGTCATCAAAGAATTCTCCTTGAATTTTCCTTGATCTTTGTACTTTCTTAAAGTAGAATTCACAGTCCTTTTTTATCTTTGTGGCTTGCAACTAACTAAGGTATTAGTGCCTATATGCAAAACCTGGATCTAGTGAGACCTATCTACCTCATTTCACCGGAATGCTGATCTCCAGATATTTCTCTCTAATTCCCCCCACCCCTCGAATGTCCAAACTTACAAGGCAAGCTTAATTTATTTAGCAGAAAAGTCACAAACATATAAATCACAGGACAAAATCCGGTTATCTAATGAGAATAATCCATTTTGTTTCACCTTGCAGCTCTCCAGATTTTTTTTTTCTTCTTTACTGTCCCTTTCCTAGGCTCTCTTTACCTTCTGAGCAGTGAGTAGCTGGCTGTAGCTAGAAACAGAATCTTTTAAGATTAGTGTCTTATAAACAGCAGAGCCAATCACATTAACTTCAGGTGCTTAATCTGGAAGTTCAAGATTAAAAACTCATGGGGCACCTAGGTGGCGCAGTGAGTAATAGCACCGGCCTCTGAGTTGGGATGACCAGAGATCAAACCCAGCCTCAGAAAACGAGCACCCACACATAAATAATGACTAGCCTTGTAACCTTGAGCAAGTTACTTAACCCCAATTGCTTTAAAAAAAAAAAAAAGATTAAAAACTCATTGAGGGCAGGGATTGTCTTGTGCCTCTTTTTGTATCCCCAGAGTTTAGTGCAGTGCCTGGCATATAGTAGACACTTAATTAATATAAATTGATTGACTGTATAAAGAATCATACTAGGGGTGGCTAGGTGGTGCAGAGAATAGAGCACCAGCCCTGGAGTCAGGAGGACCTGAGTTCAAATCCAGCCTCAGAAACTTAACATAAAAAACTAGCTGTGTGACCTTGAGCAAGTCACATAACCCCAATTGCCCTGCCCTTCTCCCTCCAAAAAAAAAAATCACACTATATTGCTCACTTGGTGATAGAAGGCATCTTCCCCTGTAGTCTGTTCTTTCTTGAGTCTGCTCACTTTCCTATCCCTTCCTACTCACCCAGCCCATATGGAATCACCAGGAATGTCTTTCCAGTTTTACATTTAATAAAAGCACCCTTCCACTGTCTCATGTAGAGGAGGCAGGGGAGGGGAGGAACAGGAAGGCAAAAAGGCAAAACCTTATTCTCATTGAATTTGGACCAGGGAGAGAATGATACGCATACTAAATAGGGTGTCCCACCCTACTGGAGTGTGGTGGGGAGGGGGAGGGGGGAAGGTGGTGGAGGAGGGGCGGGCTGGGGGGGAGGGAAGTTGGACAGGGACAGGATCAAGGTGGGGAGTGTATGAGGTGGAAGGTTGGATGGGAGGGAGGGAAATATAGTCAGTCTTTTACAATATATCTACTATGGTAATGTTTTGTATAGCTACACATGTACAGCATATACTGAGTTGCTTATGTTCCTTTTAAAATCAAGTTTTAAAAAAATATATAAATACTATGATTAATACTATTTTGCATATAATTAGGAGATAAGATGTGCAGGCAATGGGGCACAGGGATTCACCTTGCCCTACTGGAAAAATCGAAGGGGGTATGGGAGAAGAGATGGGAGAGAGCAGATTGGATGAGGGGATATCCTGTATGACTGTTATACTGGGGTGGTGGGTAGGGGGAAAATGGGGAAAAAATTGTAACTCAAAATCTGATGGAAATGAATGATTTAAACCAGAAGTTAATAAAGCATTTGGAAAAAAAAAAAGATTAAATAAGGCATTCCAGAATCATTGAAAAAAAAAATAAAATAAAAGCACCCTTCCTCAGTAAGATAAAAGAATGATATCAGGATTATATTCTTCCTAGTTTTCTACATAAACAGGTCTGGCCTCTCAGTCCAAAGCAGCCAGTCCCTATAAGTGAAAGCCATTATTGTCCTTCCCCCTCCCAAGTGCACATCTTTAGGCCTCCTTTGGTTCCCAGTTAGGGGCATTATAGTAGGTAATTCAACCCTGATCATACTATGAAGCCGGAAAGGAAATCTGACCTTAAAGAAAGCAAGGTTTTCTGGATGTGTGAGAAAAGGAAAGCGACTATTTTAACTAATTGTTAGTTGATGAGGAAACATTTGGCAAGGGGGTGGTGAGACGGTTAGTCTGTTTGCTTAATGGGAGGGGAAAGAAAGGCAGGGGACAAGTCACAGCTGAGACAAGGCAGGGCACTCACCATAAGTTCCTCACCTGGGTGCTGAGGGAGGAGGGTAAGAGAAGTAGTACATTGTTTTTCCACGGGGGTTGGAGAGGGGAAGAAACTGCTATAGATATATACATATAGATATAGATATATAGTTATAAATACACACAAGCATGAATGAAATGAGAAAGATAGGAAGCATGGCTAGTGGATTTGGAGCCAGGGGTCTGGACTCAGTTCCTGGCTTTGCTACTTCTTGCCTTTGTGATCCTGGGAAAGTTGTTCAACCTGTATTGGTTTCAATTCCCTCATTTTGTAAAATGGGGAAATTGCTGTTCTTAACACACAAAACTCTATCTCCCCATATCTGTGCCTTAGCTAAAGTTGTCCCAGTGCCAGAAATGCCCTCCCTTCTCAGCTCTGTCTCAATTCCTTTATCTGATCAAAGCTTATTATTCTATCTCACCCTCTATCTTACCCCTCCTAAATATACTCTTCATTTTCACTAGAACCTCCAATCTCATCACTTCTCAGAACTTTATCAGGCTATCACTTTGTTCTAACTTCAACTTCTTTCTCAATCTCCCTCTGGTTAACCAATTAATCAGTTTAAATCTACATTGTCCTCTAATGTTGAATCCAAATGCCAGATTATAATATTCTCACCATCTATTTCCTCTGCTACTACTCATGTGGGTAAATGGTGATAGAGGAAGTTGACTGAGTATATTGTAAATTTGTTATCTAATCTCAGATGGGCATTCACTCCTACAAGGTAATCCTTTTACTCTTCTCTGATTCACTCGGTATCCTGCTTTCCAGTGAGGCTGCTCCTAAAATCTAATCTTTTTCTCAAGTCTCCCACAGCATTCCCTCCCCTCATCCTTTCAACCAGAGTCTTCATACTTTACAAAGAAAATAGAAGCCATGGGCTCCCTCTTCTTCCCTTTTCTACATCTCAAAACCTCTTGGCATCATTCCTCTTTTGACAAGTCACCCTTAGCCTCACCCCATCTTCTATTTTTCATTCTTTCCCTGTCCACTGGTTACTTCCCTGCTACCTACACATCCATCTTTTTTTTTTTTTGAAAGGGGGAAGGCAAGGCAATTGGGATTAAGTGACTTGCACCAGGTCACACAGCTAGTAAGTCTCAAGTGTCTGAGACTGAATTTGAACTCAGGTCCTCCTGACTCTAGGGCTGGTGCTCTATTCACTGCACCATCTAGCTGCCTCCCATCCACCTTTCCTATCTGTTTACCTCTTCACAAGTTGTCCTCTATGACTAAATGGACTCTGTCTTTGTCTCTGCCTCTTAGCATCTCTTGCTTCCCTCAAAACTCAGCTTAAACCACCCTCAACATAAAAGGGCTCCCAATCCTTCAAGCTACTAGTGCCTGCCTCTACAAAATTACCTTGCATTTATTTTGTATGTTTTTATATATTCTGGTATATGTGTGCATAAAGCCATAGAAAAAAAATTTAGTATATTGTTAAAAAAACTTACTATACAGTTTAAATCCAACCTTATGTGATTAGAGATTTTCCATACCCAGAGTGTCATGCCACCCGACCCCAGTAACTCTCTTGGAATGTTGGAGATGGCTACAAGGTATTTAAGGTTCCCCCAGATCCTAGATCCACCCAAATCATCTTTGTTTTGGGTAACCACACCCAGGACTTGTGATGGGCTCCCCAGTTTGTGTTTTGGCTTACTGTGGTTCACCTTTGTCTAAATACTATATGATGTCAATCTGGCCAGGAGTGAGCCACTCCTCCTTTCCAGCTCCTCCTCCTCTACCAAATGACCTAATAAATTTCTTTCTGAAACCATTTCAGATTTTGGTGTCTATTCTCATGAACAACCATGCTTATACATGTAAGTAGCAGTGGTGGGGTAGGGTCATAATCAGGGCTGTTTAATCACTTCTCTTTCCCCTCCTCATTCTACTCATGGCTTAGTACATGGATTTTCCAGTATAAATTATGATTCTCCACTCTGTGAAGTTGTATCAAAGACTATGTCACATATAGCCTTAAATCCTTCAAATATCACCATAGTTTTAATGTCACTTGGCCTTTGGAACAAGATACTTGCATTCACATTAGTCATCTCAGGCTGGTAGTATATGCCAAATTCAGTTGGCTAATACAGCTGCCCATCCCTGGCAAGCAGCATCTAACTTGGCACTCTGGTCAGAATATAAATCAATGTATTGTTGTCAGGCTACACTTGCAACTTCAATCCATAAACATTATCTTTGAATTTATCATTGACAGCCCACCTCAAAGTCAAGAACTCCAGCTTGTGGATAGGCTAACAAGACTCATTGTTCAACTTTCTGCTGGAAAATGCAACTAGTCTCTGGTAACCATCACTCTTTTGGTACAAAGTTGCTCCAAGTTTTACAGACTGGTGTCTGGAGGCAAGACAGAGACTGGTTCGATCTGTATGGACCAATACTAGTTCATAGGTGAGGCCATTTACCAAGCTTGAAAAGCTCATTCAAATCTCTCAGTCTGGATGCCAATCCCCTTCCATGTATACAGTCAGGTATTGTGCTAATCACTGGGGGATACAAGTACCAAGAATAATCCCTCACAAGGAGTTAACATTCTAATGGAGGGAGAAAAGAAGTGCATATATAAGTATATTCAGCATAAATATGAATCGAATAAATACAAATATGTATAAAGTAGTTTAGGAGTGAGGCCCTAGCAGTGGAAGGATTGCGATGAGTTTTAAGGAAAGAGAGAGAACCTACGAGGCAGAGGTAATGAGAAAGTGAATTCCAGAAATGTGGGGCAGCTAGTGGAAAGGCATGGAGATGAGGGTTACGTGTGAAGAACAGAGAGGACAGTGTGGTTGAATCAGAGAGTAGGGGGTGGAGGGTAAAGGATCAGAAGGAGAATATCCAATGAAACAGGAAAGATAGCCTGGGACTAAGTTGTGTATGCCTTTAAAGGCTAAATAGAGAGGAGAGTATATCTCATTCTAGAAGCATTATTTAGAAAAGGAATCACATGGTCATATTTGTGCTTAAAGAACATTGATAACTTTGGCAACAGTGTGTAGGATGGAATTTGAGGCTGGGAGACCAAAATATGGATGGATAGATAGTTAATCTCACATACTGTCTTTCTCTTCTTCTTATAATGACAGTCTATTAAATGCCAATGTTTACTGCAAAGGTACATCCGAAAAGCTTTATTATGTTTAGGTAAACAGAAAACAGTATCAGTGATGAGGTCATGAAATGCACAAATCTTCAATATTAAGTGACTTGCTATTGTTGTTTCCAACTCCATTCCTCCCAAGAACTTCTTGTCATGTCTGATAGCCTCTGCCTACTCTGACATTAAGATCACCCAGAAATTACAAGCTTGTCTTCTTTAAGCACACTGATGATGAAGGTATATACAGATCTTCATACCTGAAGGATGAACTACTCTTATTGCAAGAGAACTCAGCAGGTATCACATCCAAGTAGCACCCGAGTGAAACAAGACGGGCAAATGAAGGGCAGCTTACCAAAGTCAGAGCTAGATACACTTTTTTCTGGAGAGACTACAGTGATGGGGAGTGAAGGTTTCTCCAACAAAACTAATCTAGTCAATAAGTTTGTATGTCTCCAAAAGGAGTAAACAGCAGGCTTGTGACAATGTGATTGCGCCTTATGGGAAAGCATCATGCCACCATCATCAATGTGTATGCTCCCACCAAAAATTATGGTATATAAATTAAAGGAACATTGTTGCTCAATAACAAGAATATGAAGGAATTTAAAGAAACATAGACTTGTATACACTAATGCAGAATTTTTAAAAAATCCATGAACCATAAGGGCAAGATATACAATAGCTCCCATAATGTAAATGAAAACACTGATAAAATGCTGAACTAGAATTAATTGCCATGAACAATCTTGGTTACGAAAAGACAAGAGGTTGTATTATCCACTCTTTGTAAAACAAGGTGTGAAGGATATAACATACTATCAGATTTGATTGCTTTGTCAGTTAGTAAAGTTTAACTGTTCTCTCTATTTCAAGGGGTGTTCAGTGGGTCAGAGGACAGAATACTGGGAAATGATTATGATGTTTAAAATAAAGATATCAATTTTTTAAAAAATAGGGCCTTGGTACAGCTAGGTGGCACAGTGAATAGAGCACCAGCCCTGGAGTCAGAATGACCTGAGTTCAAATCCAGCCTCAGACACTTAACACAAAAACTAGCCGTGTGACCTTGGGCAAATCACTTACTCTGTTTGCCTCAGTTCCCTCATCTGTAAAACGAGCTGGAGAAGGAAATGGCTAAACCACTCCAGTATCTTTGCCAAGGAAACCCCAAATGGGATCACAGAGTCAGACACAACTAAAAAATGACTAAGCAACATTCAATTTAAAATAACGTGAAAAATTTTAATTCCCCTTGAGCCAATTTTATCTTTATAGATGGAACCATTTCTTAGGGGCAATGAAGCCCCAAAACTTTATGTAAAACAATGTTTCCTTTTATTTAATACTGTTGACATGGGCTCTGTAACTCTGACAGGTTAGTATAGTCATTACAAAAAGCAGGGCAAGCAGGGGCAGCTAGGTGGTGCGGTGAATAGAGCACTGGCCCTGGAGTCAGGAGGACCTGAATTCAAATCAGACCTCACTTAACACTTACTGGCCATGTGACCTTGGGCAAGTCACTTAACCCCAATTGCCCCTATGAAAAAGCAAAAAAAAAAAAAAAAAAAAGAGCCAGGCAAGCAGCAAACCTGCTCCAGCAAGGGTTAAGCATCCTGGACCTTTGCCTCCTTTACCCTGCAGTTTGCCTATCTCTCACCACCATTCCCACTTCCCAGGGCCTGCTCATAGGATTAGCTGTCAACAAGACTGAGAAATATCAGGGGCCCTAGACAGTGAGAAAGCAGAGGGTACATTATCTGAAATTAGCATGGCAAGGTACTTGGGAATCCTTCAAATCCTTCTTGCCTGGGCCTGATGCTGCCCTGATTGTCAAGTGTGTGAGTACAAACTCATGTGGCCTATTCTATCTAACTGGCCCCAGTCATGCTTCGCCTTCCACATTCCACATCTTAGTGCCATCATCCCTACTAGACCCTCCAGGACACAGGATCTTTAAGAGGCCAAGCCCTGGGGGAATTAATCTACTCAGTTTTGGGACTCTCATGCTGGGGCCCATGCCTCTCTGACTAATGAATTACTTTTGTTCAGTCATGTCTGACTATTCATGACCCCATTTGGGGTTTTCTTGGCAAAGCTACTGGTGTGGTTTGCCATTTCCTTCTCCAGCTCATTTTCCAGATGAGGAAATTGAGGTAAACAAGGTTAAGTGATTTGCCCAGGGTCACATGACTGGTAGGTGTCTGAGGCCAGATTTGAACTCAGGAAGAAATTCTTCCTGACTCCAAGCCTGGGGCTCTATCCACTGTGCCACCTAGCTACCCAGACTAATGAGTCCATGACAAGCTAAAGTAAGCAACGATATCTAGTTGGCCCCTAGCTAGTCTTCACATTCCAACCTATCTTGCCAACCACTCTGCTGTTGTGGTCATACTATACCCTCCACTCTCTACCCCCATCTTCACTTTTTCCTCTGGGAACTGTAATAAAATTATTTCTTTCATTGCTATCAGAAATGTGTATCACTAAACTCCCCTATAACTCCACCATCCCTGTGACTTTCCAGACCAAAACACTCCTCCCTGGCCACAATTTCTTGATATATACCATCTTCTCCTATCAACATATAAGTTCCTTGAAGTTGAGAACTTTCTGACTTTGGTGTTTATATCCTCTGCACTTAATAAATGGTCTTTCTCATTCAGTCACTCATTGTATATCATACAACCCACTAGGGGACCTAAAATTCTCACCATTAATGCCTCCTTTGGTATAAACCATTGAAGGTCCTATTAAAAATGAAAATATGTTCTCTAGGAGGAATCTGGGAAACCCTGCTCAGCTTTGCATTAATTAATTAATCTATTCAATTGCTAAGGTAGATCAGAGTCCTAAAAAAGTAGTGAGTAGGGTACAAGCCTGAGAAGAAGAGGGAAAGGTCTGGCACAAACTTGAGATCTGATTCTGGGGGGTACTGAATGTGGGAATGGGACAGGGAGAGATATCTGAGAGAATGTGAAGAGATATTGAAAGCCCAATTCAATTCAAGAAGCATTTATTAAGCACCTTTGTGGGGGAAGGGAGGGGAAATAAACATTTATGTCACGTCTACTGTATGCCAGGCATTGTGGAGCCTTCCCTCAAGAGAAAAGCATCTAGTCTAAGATTTGTGAACATGAATACAGTTATAGGACATAGAGCACTGGCATTAATATAGTCAGTGAAGTGCCTAATATAAAGTCTAAACTTCATAGCCTGGCATTCGAGGCCCTAAACAATCTGATGCCTCCCTATCTTTTCAAATGTCTGTCTTCCTACTTCCTTTCACATGCCATGTAACAGTTAAACCAAACTTACATGCCCTGTACTTTCTTTCCCCCTTGTTTGTCTTGCTCAGGCTGAACATCATCTAGAATTCCCTTCCCCTTCTTATCTTTCCCTATTAAAATGCTAATTATTATAGGTCCCCTATTACATTGTTGGTAGAGCTGTGAATTGGTTCAATGCTTGTGAGAAAACAATTTGAAATCGTATCCCATAAATCACTAAACTGAACTTTGCCCCTAACCCAGCAAAGCCACAAGTAGATAAGTACCAACAAGATCAAAGACAGAGAAAAGTCTTATATATTTAAAAATATTGATAATAGCAGCTTTTGTAGTAGCAAAGAAATGGGGGGGGGGGCAATTGGCTGCCCACAGATTAGGGAATGGTTGAAAAAACTGTTACATGAATGTAATGGAATATTATTGTGCTGTTGTTATTGTTGAACTATTCTCTTCATGACCTCATTTGGGGTTTTCTTGGCAAAGAGACTAGAGCAGTTTGCTATTTTATTCTCCAACTCATTTGACAGATGAGAAAACTGAGGCAACCAGGGTCAAGCAACTTGCCCAGGGTCACAGCTAGTTATCTGAGGCCACATTTGAACTTAGGTCTTCCTGACTCCAGGCCTGGCACTCTGGCACTGTGCCACCTAGCTGCCCAACACAAAATATTTACAAAATAAAAAGTAGGTAATTTTGTCAGAGAAGTCACTAGTAATTGTCAGGATCAGAAAGGTCTCATGCCAAAAATGGTGCTTGAGCTTAACTTTAAGGTCAACGAGGGAATCTCAGAAATGGAGGTGAGAAGGAAGTGCATTTCAAAGCTCTGAGTCTGGAGATGGGATGCCATGTGGGAAGTCCTATGTGGCTGTACCATTGAGAGTGTGAGGAGAATCAATGTCACATAGGTTGGGACCAGGTTATGAAGGCTTTAAATACCAAACAGAAGGGTGTGTATTTGACCCTAGAAGAGACAACAGCTCCTGAAGTACATTGGGTCAAGGAGTGACAGAGTCAGATTTGGGCTTGAAGAAAATCACATGAGTGTTTTGTCCATGGTCACAACGTCTCAGAGCTGAGGACTCAAATCCATGGTATAGGATTTAGAGCTGAAAGAGACTTCCAAATAAACCCAGAGCAGCTCAAAAGCCAGTGCTTTCCAACAACTAAGTGGTGAAGTGGATAAAGTAATGGATCTGAACTCAGGTTCAAATGTGACCTGAGACACTTACTAGCTGTGTGACCCTGGGCAAATCACTTTACCTTAGTCTGTCAACTGTAAAAAGGGATGTTAATGATAGAACCTACCTTCCAGGGTTGTTGTGAATATCAAATGAAATAATATGTGTAAAACTCTCAGCACAATGCCTGGTCCACAGTAGGTGCTTAATAAATACTTGGTTCCTTAGAGTGGCCAGCCTGAGGATCTGAGTTCCAATCCGGCCTCATACATTTAATACTTACTAGCCATGTGACCTTGGGCAAGTCACTTAACCCCAATTGCCTAGCTTTCCCCTCTCCAAAAAGCCTAAATAAATAAATAAATGCTTGGTTTCTTCCTCTCCATGATCACATTTGTGTACTGCAAACACATCCCAGACATTGCTTCCCTTAACACCAATACACAATAATGACCTTTTTAGAGAGGCAATCCAGGTTAAGTGACTTGCCCAGGGTCACACAGCTAGTAAATGTCTGAGGTACAATGATGATATTTTAAGGAAATACCACCATAATTCCTAATCCTTATTAGAACCTTCTTAGATGACTTGCCCCAAGGGAAGCCCACAGGTGGTGGCTTAGCCCCTGTTTTCACCTAGCCAGCTCAACTTACTCCTTAGTTGGTGGCTTTGGCTCTGCTCCAATTAGTTTAATTCTGGGACTGTGACCCTTATGGAGATGTGGGTTACCTGGCAGAGCTTCTATAGTATCCAACACCTTGAATGCATTTACCAGGTCTTGGTTATCATTATTTCCCCCACAGGGCTTGCCCAGGGTCTTGAATGGGTAAAGTAGGTGCTTAATAAATGTGTAATAAATGGAACTGTATTAGCTCTGTACACCCTACACACCCCTCTGTTTGCCATAAGAGACTGGTTGTCCAGGAGGCTATGGGGGCCCCAGGGCTGGGTGTTCGGGTGTTGGACAATTTCCAGAGATAGGATTTTACGGTAAAGCCAGATGTATTTTTATCCAGCAGGATGTACTTATCAGTAAGCGCCAGGAAAGGGAAAATGGAATAACAATCCCAACCCTGGGCCAGAGTGTGGGGATGTGGAGTGAGGTGGGGGTGGGGGGTGGGAAAGAGCAGCTCTAGGTTTCACAAACATAAATGGCATTATGAAAAATGGACAGAAAACATGGTCGCTCAGCTTAGTCAAGATTGTGATTTATCCAGCCATCTTCTCTAGGGAATCCACAGGTATGTGAGCCCCAGTTTCCTCCTCTGGAAAATCCATCTCTTAATTCTATCAACCCATGACTCTTAGAGGGCCTTCAGCAAAGCGCCTTGGTCTCTCCAACACCAGCAGCAGCCCTGGCAGTGGGAAGTAGTATGGTATTGTGGAAGAACATTGGATTAGAACTCAGGAGGCCTGGATTTGTTTTATTTAATTTCAGCAAACATTTATTAAGCATTTAGTGTCCTGTGCATCTGGGATACAAAGACAAAAAACAAACAAACCAAAAAAAACCCCCAAACCAGAAACCATCCTTTCCCCTGAGAAGAGTGAGTCAACATATACATAATAATAACTAACCTTTACACTGGGTTTTAAGGTTTACAAAACTAGGTTGTCTCATTCCATCCCATACAAATAAAAGCCCTATTAGGTAGGTGCTATTACCATTCCCCTGAGGACAGCTAGGTAGAGCAGTGGATAGAGTGCCAGGCAAAGTCAGCAAGACTCATCTTCCTGAGTTCAAATCTGTCCTCAGACACTTATGTGTAACCCTGGGCAAGTGACTTAACTCTGTTTGCCTCAGTTTCCTCATTTGTAAAATGAGCCAAAGAAGGAAATGAGAAACTACTCCAGAATCTTTGCCAAGAAAACCACATACAGGGGGTCACAAAAAATTGGACAAAAACAACTGAAACTGAGCAAAAACTCTTATATGGTACTAGGTTTCTCAGATCCATGTTTCCATTGCCTCTATACTTCTAATTAACTGCAAAAATCTAAATTCTTGCCTCGAAAGTCAAGCCAGTCTCAATGAAGCAGCAAGGCAAGGGAGAAACAGGAGGTACCATGTGCCAGGCAAGTCAGTCCCTCAGCACCACCTCAAGCACCCCCTCTCCTCAGACCTTGATGAAGACGCCCCAGGGCCTTAAGCCATAGCTGAGCTGCCAGTCCAGTTTTAAATGGTTCCACATCAAAAACTGATAGAATCTTTTCAGTGGAAATAGCATGAAAGAAGAAACCTGACCATCTGCTTTGCCACTATATT